>BQMF02000546.1:0-256639 GCA_027922465.2 Turritopsis dohrnii | reverse complement strand
ATAATTATGATTATTATCATTATTATTATTATTAATTGATACTTATACAGGTTGGCTACGTCAGAAATATATACATATCTGTTATCAATGTAGGACCTGTGAGAATAAAAATAAAAATGAAACTAAAAAAAAAAACTAGACTCGTGTCTGTGAAAAACTTGAGTCGCTTTGAGAGAACTCGAGAACTCGAGAAGACATTTGGCTGTAGCAGTGTAAAAGCGGTATATTTATATAATCAAACATAAAACATAAAATCTATATATATTAAAATATTATTTATAAGTTAAAAGCAAGGGGGACATAGCACACTAGAAGGTAAGTATAGAAGGAGCTCTCAAAATGCATACAAAACCAAGATCGAATTTTAGAAGTGAGTCAAAAATGCAAAATGATAGGAACAAACTGGACGAATAGTGGGTAATCATTAAAAAGTGTATGAAAACAATTTCCGTTTGAAATTCACTAAATAACTTTCATTTCTGAGTTCCACAGGCAAACGGTTGAACAATTGGGCACCATAGTACGAGGGAGGCACCTTACCAGCCTCTGTGCGAACTCTCGGCATTCTGATGAGTGATTTATTTCCACGTGTGTTAATTCGATGACTAGTTTGCTTGTATTCGACGTTGCTGACTTTGTCGATTTTATGAATGATCTTGAAGACGTCTAGCACAATTTTTCTTTTCCGTTCCGTTTCGATAGGAATCCATTTCGTTCCAGACTTCCCAACGATTGAGCAGGCATGGTTATGGAGATTTTCGAATTTCATTTTCCATGTCATGTTTTGACCGCTGTATATATGATTGCAGTAGAAGTAAATTGGCTTTATCATTGCTGTGTAAATAGATTCAGCAGCCATCGGAGGAATCTGGTGTCGCAACTTCCACAATAAAAAGATTCTGAAGCAGATTTTTTTTATATACTTTCTAGGTTGAGATGTGTATCCAATGTAACACCAAGGTATTCATATGAAGATGACTGATTAATATTTTGGGATTGAATCGTGATGTTATCATCTGAGTGATTAGTTGTTCTGTTGCCATACATCAGAAATTCAGTTTTGCCTTTTTTAGTGTTGAGTATTAAACAGTTGTCTGTTATCCATTTATGCACTATTTCTGCTTCCTTGTTAATTATTGCGATGATGTTTCGTTCGTTCTTGTGTGAATAATAGAGAATAGTGTCATCTGCATATTTGAGAATTGAACATTTGTTAAGGCAAAAATGGAGGTCATTCAATAGAATAATAAATAGCAATGGGCCGAGAATGGAGCCTTGTGGGACACCATGTGTGACGTGTTCAATGCACGACGTTTTTCCTTCATAAATTACAATTTGAGTTCGATTGAATAAATAATCAGCAATCCATGAAAGCTCAGGTCCAGCGATACCGTAATATGGTAGTTTTTGTAAAAGAACCGAATGGTTGACTGTATCGAAGGCCCTGGTTAAGTCCATATAAAGAAGACCAGTTTTGTTTCCATTGTCCATGCTACAGCGAATATGGTTCAACAAGTGTGTCACAGCATGCTGAGTTGATCTGCTTTTTCGAAAGCCATACTGATGTGAACTGAACAGATTGTTTGACTCCATGTATTGCGATATTTGTTGAAAAGCAAATCTTTCGAGGACTTTAGAAATCACGTTGAGTACGGATATTGGACGGTAGTTTGAAAGAAGATGTTTTTCTTCGGACTTGTAGATCGGTGTGATTTTTGTAGTTTTTTCGATAGTCGGAAATATACCAGATTTAAAGCTTCTGTCAGCGAGGAACGATAACGGTGCTGCAATTTCCTCAGCTGCATCTTTGATGAGAGATGCGGGCAGGTTATCGATACCGGAGGATTTCGATGAATTAAGCGATTTCAAAATTTTTACCGTCTCCGATATCTCTACAGCCTGTGTCTGTGTCTGTGGTGGTTTCATCACCCAGTTTGAAAGATCGGGATGGAACTTCTTTGTTTTTAACGGGGTACGATCTTTTTATCCGTTTCCAAAAGTCTTTCGGGTTGGTACAATTGTCTCGGAAAATGGAGCGTACATGATTTGCTTTTGCTTGTCGAATAAGATATGATACTCTATTTCTCATTCTTTTGTACGTAGACCAATCTAGTTCACTATTTGTTCTTTTAGAACAGCGGAGGTAATAATCGCGGGTGTTTATTTTATTTTTGATATCCCTTGTGACCCATGGGTTCTGAAGTCCACGGACTTTTTTCTCTGTATGAGGTGCATGTTTATTTATAATTGTTGTTAAGTAATGCTGAAATAGATTCTAGGAGACATTTAGATCGTTTGCTGAAAGACAGTTTTCCCATGGTATATTTCGCATTTCGTCTTTAAAGCAATTTTTGTCATACTTTGAGTAATCGCGAGTGAATATTTTTCGGGAAGCTGGTTTCCTAACATGTAGTTTGCGAACAATACCCACAAGGTCATGGTCACTGAGAGAATTTGCATCGACAAGGTGCACTTCTTCTCTACTTTTATTTTTTGGAGAAATCGCAAATACAGTATTTGAATATCAGTTAGTTTACTTCGTCTTCTTCCCGATCCGAGTCAATCAGAAGATTGGGATGATCTTCGACATCTGAATTTACAAATAAAAAAGGGAAGCTCAAAAACAGTTGTTTTTCTTTCAAAAGAATGTCGGATCTTCTTTCTGTTTTGAGTACTCTAAAGACCATTGAGATTTGTTGTAAAATAATTCAGAGAAACGCAAGATTGCTTCCAATAACAAGAACACACTTTATAGTGCGTAAGTGTTACCTAGGAAATACCACTCTCATAAAAAAAAGCCGCTTATTCTTTGTGGCATTGTTACTCTGCTGTAGCACTCCCATCGTTGATTTCCTTTTAATATTAAAATAACTGCTACCGAGATTGAAAGGATGGGGGTGCAAGTAGTAACAAAATCATAATTCAGTCGTCATATGTCCCCACTAAGAAATCTTCTGCCAATCAAAATAAACATTATATAAACAAGATCTATTCCAAGGAAATCAAATAATTACTTGTAATTACCATATTCAAATTTCAAATTAACCACAAAGATATTTCAACTAGCAATTCCATGAACTCTGGCAGATTATGACGTAAATAAACTCTATACCTGATTCGGGCAAATCTAGTCAGGAAGCATTCAACTTCCGGGTAAAAATTGATGAGATTCTGAAAAAGACCTCAGGGAGCTGATTGGAGTTATCAAGTAAGGTCATTTTTTTTCAATGGTTTAATGACACATCAAATCCAAGTCCGCGGATATTAAAGAAGAAATGTAACCTATTAGCATCATTTGTCGGAATGCCTCTATGGTCGTTTTCGACTTTCCTTGGCATTTTGCCAGATTCCTTGTTGACTTCATAGTTTATTACAGTACTTTTTTTATAAATGTGTCAACTTACGAGCATGCAGTAAATCTTCTTTGAGCGAGTCGTGTTAACGTTATAGATATAGTTTCCATTGTCATGATTCTGATTGCACCATAACACTTCTGAACGAAGTTGCTTTTTACTTGAACTTTGGACACACATTTTTTTTGGATTTCAAGTTAACGGTATACACCTGTTTTAAGCTGTCCTGAATTTACTACTTAACCAAATTTTGGCACATTGCTTTTTATTATATTTAATGAACATAAGAAGTTTGCGAAATAAGCAAGATTCTCCTTAACAATTTGCGTTTTTCACAACATTTCACACTCAGTAAAATTGAAATTTCTAGTGAGAATTATTTCCCCAGTATCGATTTAGAGGCCATTCTAGACCTTTTTAAGCAAACTATTATTTTGTTAGCCCCCAATTCCCCCACCCCCACTTTGAAATCCATGGCGGGGGAACTGCTTTTAAAATCAGATTAAATTTGAGTGGAAATTAATAACTATCATCAAATCATACGAAGATAGTATAAATAAAATAGCCGTACCGGTATTCGGCATCCTTTTTAGACGGTATGCCGGTATTATTCCTCTTTAGGAAGAAGTCGTTGCATTGTAAGAAAACATTACATTGTAAAAAAATATTTTAATTCAAGTTCTAACGATTCCCAGTTCGGTGCTTGAAAACTACAGAAAGAGATGGTCCTGTCCAATAATCAAAGAGCTGTCATTGAAAATGACTTTTTAGAGAAAGGCTGGAATGCAAACAGGATATGGAAGGAGCATCCAACGTTTAAATGTTCACGTATGGCTGTACAAAATTTGATTGAAAAAATAAAGGACACTGGATGTACAGCGCGCAGAAAAGGGAGTGGACGACCCGTAACTGCTACGACTGAAGAAAATGGCACAGTGTTTGAGGAACTTGTTTGCTCCCAAGAAGAAGATCCTGGGACACACAACTCAATAAGAAAAATTGCTTCAGAGCTCTCAATAACGAAGTCTTCAGTGCACCGTCTTGTTAAGAAAAGAAAACTTCACTGTTACAAACGTTTGAAAACACCACATTTTACATTCGTACAAGATAGTGCACCTTCGCATCGCGCAAACAAAGTCCAGAACCTTCTGAAGGAGAAATTGAAATCCACATTTGTTAAAAGCACTGATTGGCCTCCAAAATCGCCTGATTGTAATCCTTTGGGTTATTACTTTTGGGACCGTGTCCAAGAAAAGGTTTACCAAAGTCGTCACTGTTACCCTTTCGAAACAACAGAAGAGTTAGAAGCAAGGATTTTGGAAGTCTGGGATGAATGCGCAACTGATTTGAAGGAAATCCGCAAGGCAATGAAACAGTTTCTTCCATGTCTGAAGGCTGCTCTAACAAAAGAAGGTGGATCAATCAAAACTTTTTTTGGATAATGAAGAACCTAAACTGTTACTTTTAATTAACTTTGTACCAACTTTATTGTGAAATTAACTAAAGATTCAGTTGATGAAAAAATCAAAATCACAAATGACGTCAATTATTCTTTATTTGCGGGACTTCATTTATACCTAACGATGCACTATTCACAATAAATTTTGAGATATTTATCATATACACCCCAAATTTGGTATGTCTGTGTTTTAATAATGAAAAAAAATAACATGTGAAAAACTCAAAAGATTTAGAACAAATCCTTACTGCGAAATCAAGTTCTAAATTCATGTAAAGTTTTGTTTGGGACACCCGGTAATAATCGGTGTCTGACACAAAGACTTACAAATGGTTAATCCTTGTGCAAATCCGCCAAACTCAAATAAAAGTTTACAATTCAGTTACACGGCATAATTATTGTACAATAATTATAAAAAATTGTTTTATATACGTCGATTTAAAACATAGCACTTTGATGTTTCTACATTATATTGGATTACTCTGAAAAACAATTACATCAACTCTTGGTTGTTCTAGAACAATAAACTGCGTTTCACATAAATCACATGAGAACTACAACACATTCAAACCTGTGACGGCTGAAATTTGCATTAAACGTTAATAATGAAAGAAATTAAAAAGAATTTCAAAACTTATTTGGAAATAAATTTTCATAATTTAGAGAATTAAATGAAACTGCAATTAAAAACGTCAAGGGAATTGATACAATATTTAAGATTTACAAAATTGATAGACGTTTTCATTAATTACATCATTACATCCATGGTTTCGTTAGAAAGATTAACTAGATCCTCATAAGAGGTCATGTATCACTTCTTCTTGTTAAAGCCAAAAACATCATTCATATTCTACTTGAAAACAAGGCATTGGATGTTGTCAGATGACTAATGAAAAGGAGCATTGCATATTGGACCATGGTTAAATATTATGACCACTTTTAGTTAGTACTGTTTTCTTGGCGACACTTACAACAAGTAAACATTATAAGATGTGGAAAATAACTTCAAATTTAGCCTACTACTGTCTGCAATCGAGGAATTACGGACGGACGAACGTACGGACAAACTCTAAGGGACGATCCCGCAATCGTGCAGGCGAATCATAAATCTCGGTTGGAATATACATACTAAAATATCAGACGGTGTTTAAAAGCTGCGTTCGGGAAAGAAGTACTAAAATCTTTCAATCTGTTCGGCTTTTGGCCCTACCTTGGCATCTGTTAAAGCTTCTTCATTAGAGGTACAACCCAAGGTTAGCAACTGAAAATTACCTATTATTCCTCATTTTATGGCTTTTCTTTAAATTGGGATTGCGATTGCAATAATTTTTAAAAACTCATTGATATCGTCCCTTACTTGTATTTGTAATAGTACCTATCAAATTTATTATTTTTTCTCACAAAGGAAAGTCGCCTTGTTGTGATATTCTTCCTGCATTCAGTTAGGTAGGTAATATGAGAAACTCTTGGTGATTTATCTGCACCACTATCCGATGCCAGATTGAGCAGGCACAATTAGTTCACAAGTTGTCCCTACTTTTCAGTGTGCACCTATCATTGTTTTCAAAGTTAAAGAAGTTCTAGTAGTTCATGGTTGCATTTCAGATTTCTCCAAATACAAATGTTACTTGCAGTTAGTTTTGTGCTTTCTATGATTATAATTCCATTTTGATATCGAAAGAAATGCTACCACGACTGGCAGCATGAAGTGGAAGGAAGAACAAACAAGTTGCCCTACCGGTCAGAAGTATTCCTGCGGATGACTGTAAGACTTTCTGGAGCCTTTTCAGAAAGAAATGAGTGTTAGTTCACGTTTTGAAACCATATGCATAATGCGGAATGATGTTTGCAGTATTTTACATTTTACCTTTTAGCTACCATAACTATTAAACTTTGTTGTTTCATATAAAACTTCAGTCTTGCATCAATTTAGAGATTTTTTTAAAAAGATTTCCATTCGAAGTTGCACTCCCTAAAGCATCTTCAAGAAGCAATTAACTAATTAAAAGATTATCGCGTTAAGAATAATCTGTGCTTTAAAAGGTGAATGTTTGTTCACGGTTTAAAACAATATGCATAATGTGGTATGATGTTCTTTGTGTTACAGTTTATCTTGTACCTGTGAAAGAAGTAATATTTGTTATTTCATATAAACTGCACTGTTTTGCATCATTTAGAGATTTTTTCAAACAGTTTTTTATTCATAGTTATATTCCCTAAAGCATCTTCAAAAAGTAATTAAGTAATGAAAACTTTGTCATATTAAGTTTTGAAGGGAAAATCTGTGGCGTAAATAGTAATAACTTCGAATTCATTTAATTACATTCCCGAGAGCATCATAAAAGTTAAGAGACTTTGAAAAATTTTGCCGGAGATCAAGCTTAAAAAGGAACACTGTCAGTTTAAAAATCCACTAAAGAACACTCTTCCGTGGACGTTTCAAAATACTCCTTTTAAAACTATACAGTATGAAAATCTTTATGTTGTTTGTACCTGAACTTCATAATAAAAACTTTTACTTGGCCATGCGAAATAATAAAAATATCTGTGTTTCCTTTTTATCGTCAGCTTGATAGTATACAAATTTTAGAATCATACAATATTTTAAATTCGACTAGTCAATTAAAAAAGTGGTCATCAAATGATAAATGAAATAGGTAGAAGTTGATGAGGAAGATGAGCTGTGCTTCATGATTCCAGAGCTTTATAAAAACAGGGTAGCTTATCTAGGAACATGAATTAAAAAATTGTATTATATTTAGAAAGACTAATAGAAACCTTACGCATTAAATCGATATAAACATACCCTATTGGTAGTCGTTCATATCTGTTTTGAAGCATCAAGAACTGCTTATTTATCAAGAATGACTACTAAGAATATTAGTTTCACGTAGATTATCAGTTTGGATCATAAATGTTCTTGATTCTTTTAAGTTTTACAGCCATACTACAACCTCTTCTATATCCATATATTCAACAAAGAAACTTTCACAGATCTACGCATGCTTCTTCGCTTCCATTTTTAAAACAACTACGGAAAACGTAAGAACGTTGCATAAGACTCACGTGAAACAACATTTCTACCTGGCATCTGCGATTTAGCCATATGTCAACTATTCCTTTCAGTAGAGCTTATATTATACACCTTTAGAGTCTTTTCAAGCAAAGTACTTGCACACAATGAATGTAGTGTGAGTTAAGATATTTAAAGCATAAAAAAAATGTAAGTTTGGAACTTAGAGGATTTGACTGACTATTTCCCATCGACAAAAATTGGTCTAGGTTTGGACAGTGAAAAAACAAACAAGATGCCCTACCAGGCAGAAGTATTCCTGCGGATGACTGTAAGACTTTCTGGAGCCTTTTCAGAAAGAAATGAGTGTTAGTTCACGCTTTAAAACCATATGCATAATGCGAAATGATGTTTGCAGTATTTTACATTTTACCTTTTAGCTATATTAAACTTTTTTGTTTCATATAAAACTTCAGTCTTGCATCAATTTAGAGATTTTTTTAAAAAGATTTCCATTTGAAGTTGCACTCCCTAAAGCATCTTCAAGAAGCAATTAACTTCTAAAAAGATTATCGCGTTAAGAATAATCTGTGCTTTAAAAGGTGAATGTTTGTTCACGGTTTAAAACAATATGCATAATTTGGTATGATGTTCTTTGTGTTTTACAGTTTATCTTGTAGCTGTGAAAGAAGTAATATTTCAAATCGCGGATACGCGAGGTGTTTGGAATGCAAACCGATCGTCGTCGTCGTGAAGCCAAAAAATAGCCTTTATGCCATTGCACTTGCAAATCACAGTCTAAGATATTCATGGTACGCACGCATGCGATACCTTCAGCAATCAACTGTTTGAAAATAAACTGCAGAAAAAGTGCTTTTGAAAAATAGTAAGTTTCTATAATCGATTTGGTCTGTTACCATAATTTATTTCATTTGATTTTTAAAAAAATGCAGATGAAAAAAATAATTCTTTTCTAAATTGAATTTCTCAATGTTTTGTAAGCAGAGTGAAAAGGACACGTTTCATTTTTTTTGGAAAAAATATCTGAGATTTTCTAAGGCTCACAAAAGGTCTTTGGACTTTGCTTAAACAAGTTGTGTGTGTGGGTTGTAAAAAAGCCTTTTAAGCTTTGGACAGGTACAGCTCAGCTCAATTTCCTCCTCAGCTCGAACATCAAGAATGCTTGTATGCTGCCATTTAGCTGCCCCCAACCCCAATATATATATAATATATATATCATATACTTTTTAACTTTTACTGTCAATGATCCTTATTACTGGAATCACCATAATAAAGAGAAATTCAAAACACTGACTGCATATCCCCTACAAGGATATCTTGTACCATGTGTAATTAGATTCATTGATGGTATAAAAAGTAAACAAAGATTCCATGTATAACTGAATAAAATGTTTTGTGAGACAGAGCAATTATTAGCAGCAACACGTGAAGAATTGACCATGTAGAATCATAATGGCCTTTCATTATGATATCTAATTTTAATATATACTCTACAAATGTCCTCCTCCTCTGATTGACGTACAAAACTTTTTTATATATATATATATTTGATTTATTTTATGATGAAATTAACTTTCTAGAATCATACCTCAGCTAATTTACAACCAGTCAAAACCCTCTGTTTCATGTGATGGTATTACCAATATTACATGTGGCCATTTTTTTCTGTTAATATGGTTATCACTGTACACAGAGCTCACAAAAACAGTGTGTGGGTCCCAAGAGAACAGGCAATTTTAGAAGAAACTGTTGTAAAAGAAATCTTTGAAATTAAGAAAAATAAATTCTAACTGTAATAGACATTTCCCGAGTTTATTTTTTATCAAGCTCCGCCTCGTTTTCGCAATGGTTAATATGGTAACGAAATGTCACGGGACTCATTTCAGTAATGTGCAATAAGTGTAATGATTGTGATAGTGTTAATGATTGAGCACAAGAGATTCGGTTGTCATAGTAACGCAATTGAAAACGAGGCGGAGTGTGATAAAAAATAAACTCGGGAAAGGTGTATTTTATTGCATTGAAATAAATATGCTTATCTCTGATTTAGAGGTTTATTTTATTATAGTTTGGTTGACAGTACGAGATGCGCCAGGGTCTAATCTAGGCCGAAAGAGAGTCTGTTGATCGGACGCTGCCCTCTACGTTCTTTTGTTTTAAAATTTATTTCACTTTAGAAACTTCAAAAATCACTCTTGTATTGGGGGGTCACAGGTTTAACCCGCCGAAATAAAGCGCAAGTTGACCTTTTTCTAATAAAAGTGCCCCTTGGATGTTCATAATGTTCCCTTTTTCCTTCTGCCGGTCACTGCCCTTCCATTCTAGATTAGATCCTGTGTGCCGTGTTTTTAATTTAAAGAATATGTTTTGTTTTGTGTCCGTAATTAGGAAGGTTGTCTGTAATTAGGTACATTGACAGTACATGACTAAAAATGTATGTCATACTGTCATCAGATATCCTTAATATTACATATTTCATACCAAAAAAAACAGAATTTTGCCATTCAGAGGTATATACATTATATAAAGTTATTTTTGAATGCATGTAATAATGTAGACTTATATCTTGGAAGTCCTTGGTTATGAAAATCCACTTGTTCTTAAATTTGTAATTCTTAGATCTTCTTTTATCATCTCTGGAGGGGAACACAAAGTTTTTTCACATTGTACAATAAATTCTTCACCGTCGTATAAGACACTTTATATTTGAACTAGTCTTCAGTTGTATTAACTTTAGGTGACTTCATAATTTCGGAGGTATGATAAATCATTGAGGTTGTTTTTACATTATGCTTTATTTTTGCAATATCTATCTCAATATTTGCAGATTAACTTGTGGTTTGAAGAACAAAGTTTTCAATTTGCACTGACTTTTTGATCTGTGATATACACTTTTTTTTTAATTTTGTTTTTGTCTGTAGGAGTTCCTAACATGATGTCGTCATTCCAAATTGATCAAGATTTTTTTATTTGTCTGTGGGTTAATAAAGGAAATTTGACATCTTATTCTTCCAAACAAAATTAACTTAATTTCGATCAAAAGCATTCTTTTGGCTGCTTTTCTTCTTGCACATGTGCAGAAGGGATTGAATGGTTTTTAAATATTACACGCTTTTTTTTTTATAAGAACCAGTAAAATCTGACCTGAGGCTGGCTGTTCTTATTTTTTGAGCCTTTTTCAGCCTGAATTGTTCTTATTTTGTTCTTTGCTTTAAGAACACAGTTTCAAATTTCAGCCTCATTTTGTTCTTCTTATATATAATATTTATATATATATTTACTTCCAGTAAAATAGAAATATTTTTTAAAAACAACTGACAAAAAGTATGGTTGCTGTTCGGTAATAACCCATTCGCACATTTATTGGAGGTGAAAAAAAAACCAATAACCTTCTAAACCATTTACCAATGAGAGAATTCACATCATGAACTGTTCTTATTTTCCAAGAAAATTCAGGCTCAGGCTGTTCTTAATTTTTGGAAAATGATTTGAGCCTCGGGTTGTTCTTATTTTGTTCTTATTTTTTGGCCAAATCTGAGGCTCGTGTTCTTATAAAATTGTTCTTATGAAAAAAAAGCGTGTATTCATAAAACTTTTACGCGATTTGTTCAAATGCATAGCGTTTCTTGTTGTTATTTCATATAAACTGCACTGTTCTGCATCATTTAGAGATTTTTTCAAAAAGTTTTTTATTCATAGTTATATTCCCTAAAGCATCTTCAAAAAGTAATTAAGTAATGAAAACTTTGTCACATTAAGTTTTGAAGGGAAAATCTGTGGCGTAAATAGTAATAACTTCGAATTCATTTAATTACATTCCCGAGAGCATCATAAAAGTTAAGAGACTTTGAAAAATTTTGCCGGAGATCAAGCTTAAAAAGGAACACCGTCAGTTTAAAAATCCATTAGAGAACACTCTTCCGTGGACGTTTCAAAATACTCCTTTTAAAACTATACAGTATGAAAATCTTTATGTTGTTTGTACCTGAACTTCATAATAAAAACTTTTACTTGGCCTTGCGAAATAATAAGAATATCTGTGTTTCCTTTTTATCGTCAGCTTGATAGTATACAAATTTTAGAATCATACAGTATTTTAAATTCGACTAGTCAATTAAAAAAGTGGTCATCAAATGATAAATAAAATAGGTAGAAGTTGATGAGGAAGATGAGCTGTGCTTCAAGATTCCAGAGCTTTATAAAAACAGGGTAGCTTATCTAGGAACATGAATTAAAAGATTGTATTATATTTAGAAAGACTAATAGAAACCTTACGCATTAAATCGATATAAACATGCCCTATTGGTAGTCGTTCATATCTGTTTTGAAGCATCAAGAACTGCTTATTTATCAAGAATGACTACTAAGAATATTAGTTTCACGTAGATTATCAGTTTGGATCATAAATGTTCTTGATTCTTTTAAGTTTTACAGCCGTACTACAACCTCTTCTATATCCATATATTCAACAAAGAAACTTTCACAGATCTACGCATGCTTCTTCGCTTCCATTTTTAAAACAACTACGGAAAACGTAAGAACGTTGCATAAGACTCACATGAAACAACATTTCTGCCTTGGCATCTGCGATTTAGCCATATGTTAATTATTCCTTTCACTAGAGCTTATATTTTACACTTTTAGAGTCTTTTCAAGCAAAGTACTTATATACAATGAATATAGTGTGAGTTTAGACTGTTAAATCATAAAAAGAATGTATGTTGGGAACATTAATGATTTGAGTGGCTATTTCCCATCGACAAAAATTGGTCTAGGTTTGGACAGTGAAAAAAAAAAAAACAAAAAAAAAAACACGAACGGTTTCAAAGTATTCCTTGCTTACGCAGGAATACAAAAAACACGAACGGTTTCAAAGTATTCCTTGCTTACGCAGGAATACAATAATCAAGACTAAATCATCATGCGTCCCTCAAAAGAATTTTTTCAATCAAAATAAAAATGTAACATATTACCAATACAAACAAATAATTTCTTATAATTACCATTTTCAAATTTCAAATTAACCACCAAGCGATTTGCTAGCATTTTATCAATGAATTGTTTACTTCAGTCATGAAAAATGGTTTTCAAAACGATGTCTAAAATGATATTTGAGAAGGAAATGCAAAATATCAATAAACAAATTGTACCTTAAATAATTAATGTATAATATCAAATGATATCGTCATGTCATGAACTCAAATGCAAAGAGCAAAACTTATGCTAACCAGTGCCTTAGAAAAACGTAATGCATGCATAAAAATGAGATATAATGATGATGCACGTAATTTAAACTACACCATGGCATATCATAAAAGTCAGAAACATGGAAGTATTAAGAGAAACTCAACTACATATTATACATTTTAAATAAGTTAGTATAGATTAAGTAATTGTTTTTATCATGACATCGTTGCAAGTCATTCGATTATTCCAAGATTCACTTGAAATGTGTTGCACTTTGATTATTGTACCGACTCCAGGATGAAAACTTTTGATTATCCCTAGCCAAATGGGATTGACATCTATGTCTATTTTACCAGAAGAAACCATATAGATAGGTATAATAATCTGTGTCTGACACAAAGACTTTCAAAATTGACAATCTTCATGCAACTTCGTCAAATTCAAATAAAATTTCCCATTCAGTTACACGTGATAATTACTGTACAATAATCGAATAAATTGCTTAATATAAATTGACTTAAAATATGCTGCTTTGATATTTCTGCAGTTGATTGAATTATTTTGAAAAACAATTACATCGACTCGTGGTTGAAAAAAATTTCTAAAACAATAAACTGCGTTTCACATAAATGACATCAGAATGACAGGCAACAAGTACAACAGATTCAAAAATCTGACAGCAGAATTTTGTATTAAACGTTAACATGAAAATAAATAATAAGGACATAATAAGCAAATCTGAAAAATATTTGTAATGAGGAAGATAAAGTCAAATTGCTATTAAAAACTTCATGGAAATTGACTAAGTACTAAAAATTTTATAACATTGATAAATTTTTTCATAAATTACGTCATTACATCCATTGCTTTGTTATAAAGTTTATCTAGATTTTGATAAGTGGTTTTCGTGACTTATTTTTCCGGACATACCACGTCTCATTGATAATGACGCAAGTATGCTTTTATATAATATTCCAAATACAAGGCGTTGGATGTTGTGACATTACTTATGAAAACGTGCATTGAATATTGAAATGTTGCAGTCAGCACTCTGTTTAACGACTGAATAAAGCGCAAGATTCGTTCCCTTGATGTCGCTTGTTTAGAATAAATATGTAGTGCTTCGGACAATTTAGTTTAATCTTTCACTGACAAGTCTATTTCAGCTCAGACAACTGAGAGTCAGAAATTCAAGAAGCAAACTAAGAGGCAGGTTTCAAGACCAATGTTTTAAAAATATGAAATTGTTATATAGCCACTACACCAGCTTTTTCTTTAGGTTTTGAATAAAACGCAAATTAACAGTTTTCCAAATCTTACTCAAATTTTCACATATGAAATATATTATGAGAAACGAAATAGGATTTAACAGCGGATCGATGATATCATAGGTCGCCAGCACCTTTGAAATGGATTCATCGTTTTCTATACGATATACATATAAAACTGAACGAAGCATGTTGACACCTGCGAAAATGATGAGAATGGATATGGAAACAGCTTCTAAATTGTTAAGCAACTGATCTTTGTAAGGCTTTACTTTCAACTGAATGAGCTGGAAAATAATCAAAATCGGAAAAACGGTGGCAAGACGCGAGATCGGATCAATAGAAAATACGATTACATATGCGATGATTAGTCTTTGAAGGAGCTGCCACGAATGCCAATTAATATATGTTATATGGCCATCATTTCTGTACGGCTGTTCAAATAGTTCTGCAATGGACGATTTTAGTTTGTTCTTTTCCTCACTGAGACAGTAAACCTGTTTGAATAATGTTGATATATAATAAAAGGGTACAATTGCAGGTACTGTCATAAAGAAAACAAATCGTTCGACGGTAATGAGGTTTGCTTTCAAAAGTTTCAGCGATAAAAGTAGCGAAACCGAAAAGGGTATAATCCACAAAGAAAGGAATGCAGCTGCCAAATACTGACTGACACCCCAACATGCTATCTCTGCGTAGACATATAACACGTTAGCATGGCCCACTGTTATACAATGAATCATTACTAGCGATAGTGTTGCTAAGTTCTTGTACTTCATTGTGATCAGTCGTAAGAAACATGTATAACAGCGGCAAAGGAACGAAATTTCATCCGGATTGCTGTCAGATGCATAGATGTCTCTCACTTGAAATGAATTTGGTATAACCTCAGATGGAATCTGCTCATCAGCATTTGTACCATTACCTTCTTCCGAATTCCTTGCAATTCGATTTTCTGAAGACTTTACTTCTCGCCGTGACTTCTTATGTAAAGACAAAGCATGCAACGATAGAGCTGTAAAGATCGCAGGTATAATCAAGCCAGCTGAAAAAACGAAATCTTTGAGAATGTGTTTTTGAAAATCGTTGAAATGAAGTGATGGGCATAAACGAAAAGGTAGTTCGATTGATTCCAAGTTGAATAAATTTATGAAAAAAGTGTTTATATCTGATGTTGAATATTTAGATCCTAGTTCAATCGTCATCAACTCTTTTAACTGATAGAAACTGACTAACACATTAAAAGCGCCAGACCATCTGCAGGAGTCGTCGTCAGTTTCTTCACAGGATGCGATTTCGTTAGGTAGAGAACGCTGGATGTCTGCAGCAAGGTTGTCACCGTCCTTTTTTATATCATTGTATTGTCTGAGCTCGATCTTTGTGTTTGTTTCTTCTTCGTTCACCTGTTCATTAACTTTGACAAATTTATGACAGGTAACGAGGTGGACGATGGTCTTCAGCAAGCTTGCAATGTTTTTCAATTTGTCCAAGTATCCAACACCAAGGATGTAGAAAAATAACGAAAGAACAAAAGTAAGCCAAAAATAAATTGGATGTTCACAAGTTAATGTTAGTACGCATTTATTGGAAAAGTAATCCACTAAGTACTTTTCTTGACACTTGCTACACAGATATCCATGTCTATGATGATTGCAATCGTTGTATGACTCGCAAGGTTTTGTTTTATCTGAACAACAGTAGCCATCAGGACAGGGAAAGAAACTCACATTACCAGTGGATCTATTGAAATAACCCCAGTAGTTATCATTACTAATGATATTTCCATCGCACGTTCCACCAGCAGGGCAGTTCTTACACGATATTGTTTTGGAGTTTCGTAATTGTAATTTTACATTGCTTCTTTGTGTGAGGTATGAAAGCTCGCCAATTTGACTTGGATTTTCTACGAATGTACTGAGGTTGGAAACGGTGATTAAGGAAAAGCTTGTTACTTGATCATTGATTTTGTAAGTTCCTTTCTGGCATAGATTGCAAAAACATGAGAAAATAAAAGCGTCAGTTGTTTTCAGTTCGTAATGTGGATAGCTGTTATTAGAGCATAATATAGATGAATTCACAAAATTGGTAAAACTTGGATTGAAATGTACTTTTATATCTACCTCGATTATTGGTGTTTCTATTTTGGCAATGGTAGTGATGAGGATATTTTTTGCATTCATTGTTATACTGCCATTGTCACTTCTGTAATAAAAAGCCTGTTTTGATACTGTGAAACTTGAATTTTCGATTGTCAAGTTAGAATTTACAATTCGAACAGCTTTATAGCAGATTATATGAGTATCCGAAAGTGTAGCCGTACCTTCCTCGATATCAAATACAATTCCGCTTTTCGAATCATCTATGTAAAAGCTTTTTATATGCCATAAGACTTTTCTAGATTTGATGGCAATCTCAAAACTTACACTTTTTAACACAATGTTTGATAAATGGAATTTCAAACTTTGCAGCTCAGGTAATGCTCTCGTTTTCTTGCTTTCTATAAGATTTAGACGTTGTCTTAAGCGATTTATTGAATAATTTGGATTTTTTTTACTCTTCTTTATATTTATCCAATTATCTAAAGTAAAGTTCCTTGAATACTCTCTTGTGCTGGTGGTCATAATCGCTGCAGCAAATGATCCATTCTGGCTGTTATAGTGACGTGTGGACACTCTATTATCTGAGCTACTAATGAGCTTTGAGGTTTTTGAATTGCTAACATTCAGGTTGGTAATGTAAAGGTTCTGAACAATAACAGCATGAATCATTACATTAACGGATGATACATTTTCTAAAAACAAGTTTGAAAGTATGGCAGATTTTGATTCTTCTAAGCGCAAACCATCTTTATCCGCTGAACAGTTAACAATCTCAATAATGTTGATATCGATATCAGCAGTACACTTTAGATACAAAATATTTCCTTTCACCTTTGTTTCTCTGATTGAGATGCTCGAGAGCGACACTGACTTATCACTTTTTATGGAAATGCTATTATTCGTATTCACTGACACGTTAATGATCTCAATCCCATTGAAGTTTGTAATAGCCTGGAGAACTTTTATAATATTATTGTTTACGCTTGTTTCTTTGATTGAGATATTTGAGAGAGACACTGAATTCGTACCATCTATATAAATACCGTAAGTAGCCCCTAATCCGCTAATAATGGCAGTCCCAATACAGTATATATTGTTAGCTCTGCTGAGAGACAAAAATGATCCCTTTACACTAGTTCGTTTGATTGAGATGTTCGAGAGCGATATTGACTTCCCATCATGTAAGTAAATTCCATGATGTTCTCCTGATCCATTAACGATCTCAATTCCATTACCATGTATCATATTCACATTGTTTCCATGTATAAACTCTCCATTTACACTGGTTTCTTTGATGGAGATATTCAAGAGCGACATTGAAATTGCTTTGTATACATAAATACTTCTGCCATCTAGCGCGGAACCATTAACGATCTCAATCCCCTTGCAGCTTACGTTACAATTGTAAGAATACAGAAAATCTTTCCTTACATTCGTTTCTTTGATCGAGACATTCGAGAGTGATGCTGAATTTTTGCCATATATATGAATACCATAAAGAGCCTCTGATCCGCTAACAATATCAATCCCAATGCAGTATATATTGTTAAATCTGCTGAGCGATATAAACGATCCCTTTACACTTGTTTCTTTGATTAAGATGTTCGAGAGCGACACTGACTTCCCAGCATTTAAGTGAATGCCATGATGATCTCCTGATCCGTTAATGATCTCAATCCCATTACAATGTACGATACTCACATAATTTCCTTTTATAAACGCCGCCTTTACACTGGTTCCTTTGATTGAGATATTCGAGAGAGACAGAGAAGTTGCTTCATAAATATAAATACTTCTACCATTTAGCGCTGAACCATCAACGATCTGAATCCCCTTACACCTTACGCTACCACCATGAGCAGAGAGAAAATGTCTCCTTACATTTGTACCTTTGATCGAGATATTCGAGAGTGACACTGAATTTTTACCATACATGGAAATACCATAAGCAGACGCTGATCCGCTAACAATGTCAATGCCCATACAGTTTATATCGTTAACTCTGCTGAGCGATATAAATGATCCTTTTACACTAGTTTCCTTGATTGAGATATCCGAGAGTAACACTGTGTTCTTCCCATATGTAGCAATACCATCCTTATCCCCTGTTCCGTTCATGATTTTAATTTCCTTGATAGTAACATCAACACTACTTGATAGGCGTATCATACTTGAACTTGCATACATGTTTTGGATGGTTATGTTACTGCTTGAAAATAAATCAGTTGCTTTTGATACTAACACACTTTTGCATCTCCCATTTCTGACAATAACATTAGACACACTGAAATTACCACCGTTTGAAAAAAACAACATCGAACTTCCGTGAATGTTTTTCATTCTTAGTCCATTAATTGTACTGATTGAATCTTTAACGTGGATAAAGCCTTTGGAATCCTGGATCTGAATGTCATTTATTTCAAGAACTTTGACTTTCTCCGCTAGAAGTGTGTGCTTTTTTTCCTGTTCATTGAACTGACATCTAGTAAGAATAAATTTATCTCCATTGATGATCTTGATGGTTGAGCCATTAACAAATGTTGAATCAGTAAATTTTGCTGTGACATTTCTGTAAGGACTAAAATGATGACCTGTTATTTGAATTCCACTGGAGCTAAATGTACTCCCGTCAATGGAAATCTTTGCATGAATTGCCAAATTGACTGTTAAAAAGATTTGATTAGTCATAGACTCAATAGAACAATTACTAATAGCGATGTTAACTGTTTGGCGTCCCTTGTGTGTTAGATTTATATCCAGAAGACGAATCGTTCCTAGTGAGATATTGATATCCTTTGAGCCACTCTCTAAATCAAACGCTGAAACGTTCCTTTTTGATGTTAAAGTAGGAATACAGCCGTTTCTTTCTATTCCTTTGACATTGATGGTGCTTGATAACGCAATGGTTTCCTTTATTATGTGTGTATCACAGTTGTCATTCATGATTATCACCGTGACACTTGATTCAAGTTGTTGATGGTAAGCATATTTCAGGGTATGACAGGGGTTACCGATGCGTCCACAGATTTTGGTATCTGTACCATGAACTGATACAAAAACTTGGAAATCATGACCTAAAGAGTGATTACGTAGTACATGAGGCATAAAAAGTTATATAATATATTATTTTATGTTCTTTCCCAGGAGTAAACAATATACGAATGCGTTTGAGGGGTTTATCGAAAGTATTTTATATGCGTTATTACATTTTTTGTACTAAACTTAATACATAAATTTGAAACAGAAGGAAGTACAATCAAGTTCATTCGCAAAACTTAGAAATAAAGAAAGTTATTTTTATCTGGATATTAACTGGTTTGAGCTCTTTTTGTCACAAGCAGCCATTATAAAATCTATTGAAAGATTGAAAGATTTAGGCAGAAAAAGGACAAAAGGACGGTTTGCACAATTTCAGATTTCAAGTTGTGCATCAAAATCCACATAGTTGCTTTCACTAACAATCATCAAAAGCTTATATGAAAAATGCAATTTTAGCGATTCATTCGTAAATACTATAGTACAATATAATAAAAGAAAAAGTATCTTGTCTCTCACTTCGTATAAAAACCATACCCCTCATGTTTCGAAAAAGGAAAAAAGGGAATGTCAGAAAATTATTGTACGATGCTCGATACGCAAGCGTGGCGTTCCCGTTTATGCGGAAGCAATCGTTAATTACTCTCTTTGCACTTACAAACAAAAAAAATATCAAATCACCGTATTTGAACAGGTCAGAGCGTTGGAAATTCTCAGTATTTTAGTGACGGCACTGTTCGGCGCTTATTCTCCATTTTATAATTTATAGATTTTACTCTTAATGAAACGATTTGATACAATGCAGGATAAAAAATGTTTTGCGGGGAATTTCAGAAGAATAAGTCGTCGAAATAAAGATTTCGTTCGTATAGTCTGAATCAGTTTTTAAGTACCACTAATGTTTTCCAACATATGTTTCCTGTTTTTATTAAAATTCTTTGGCCGAGTTAATGTTTTTAAGTAAATGTAAACAAAATGCAGAGAAATTGAAAATTAAAGCTGTTCTGAGTTTAGTACGTCATTGACGAAAGCACATTTTACCAACAGACAAATATTCAGTTACTTACCTTTAATGAATGACAAGAGGAGAAAGAAAGCAATCCAGCCAATAAAGTGATTATGCAACATGTTTCTTCAAAACTCACAACGACACTAAGACGTTTAAATCTGCGTAAATACTAATGAAATTTTGTAACTTATTCAATATAAAGAAGCCTGTCATTGGAAAAAGATAAAGGTCATGGTAACGTAATGGCTTTATAAACCGACAGAAAGAAGGTATTAGAGATGATTTTTTTCAATAGCTCGAGTTATATTAAAAATTGATTCCAACAGTTTGATTAGTAGTTGTCAAACAAACACTTCTGACGATAAAGCTTTGCAATTTATTTATTTATTGTTACATCACAGAAATGTTTATTGTCTGAAGCATTGGAAAGTTTTCTGGTAGTGAATCATTAATATAGCTTACTTACTAGCTTAAGATAATAAACTCTTATATATAGAGCTGAGGGTTGCACTATGCTGATGTCAGTAGAAACAGCACAATTGGAAAATAGTCTGGGATCAAACAGCATTAGAGACGAAGCGCTCACACAAAGTAAAAAATGATTCGCTCTCTCGTGGAGATTATCTCAAAAGAAAACTGTCAACACTTTTTTTCTCGACGATATCATAGTTCATTATCCTTAGTTTTGTTTGTGATCATTTTTATCAGTTCGACCTGCAATTAGATTGTCCAAGATGTCATAGTCAATTTTGACATTTCAAACAACAGCATTTCGTTATCTCGCTTTGAATTTATAGATTCAAAAGCAGTCCCATTTTCAAGATTGATTAGCATTTATGAAGAACAAGAGAGAGTAAAAGTATTCTATAAATACTTGATAAAACATGATTTACAATAAAAATCAAAACCTGTATTAACATAAATTTCAATGAAAAATGAATTTTGCTTTCAATAACACAACTACAAAACATAATGTGTGTAATCGACTCGTAGATTATGATGTCCTAATGCGAGGTATTACCTTGAAAGTTTCAGTTTTTGATATCACTTCAAGTTATTAAAAAGGTTGCGTCGCTCGCCGCCCATGTTCAGTCCCAAAAACTTTCACCCAAAGAGTTCACGAAAAATTTAATTTAGAAATTGGCAAGGAAAGTGTCAATGTTTTAACACTCAAAAAACCTGATCAAAAATGTATGGGATCCTTTCGCTACGACGATAAAAGATTTTCATCAGGACAATTAACCTATTTATCTGAGTAAATTAAAGTTTTAACATTAATTTGATAGAGACATGATTAATTATTGATATGACCATTGTTGGCATGGCAGAAATTAAAAGATTGTTTGCTTTGAGAATTTGTTATAAATGAATTTTGATTATTTTTTACATAACTTTCCACTATGAAAATGTTACCGATCGCTCTATGTTGGAAATGCTGTAACTGAACTGTGTCTTTCAAATAGAAACTGGCAAATGAATATATCTGACATGTTTTTTCAAGGTCAATCTAGCGTTCCAGAGGCATTTTATTGAAGAAAAACATTGCTATTATCTGAAAATCTGAATCTCTTTATAAGATCGTATAATCGCCGTGTCGAATCAAACTCCTTGTTTAGTGCATCGACAATTCAACTGTATAAAATGAAAATTAATTCAGTGCAACATAATGAACTAAGCGCAGCAGACTTTCTCGAATAAAACGGCAATCATCACCATTAATTCTTCATCACTTAAACAACCGTATTTTCGTTCTTGTGCGCGACGTCAGTGCGAAACCAATACATTGCATTCCAAATCGAACGCGATGTTCTTGGGGAAACATCTCCAGAACCAATATGGATAATGTTTTTATTGTTAGTCAATATGTACATTTATAGCGACTTCAAAAGGACATGTTAATTCAACCCTTGATTCACCGTTAACACATGACGTTAAGCCAACGTTGTTTTATGGCTGTTCTAATTTCGCAGGCAAATACTTATTTGATAATGATATTTCTCGGTTATTTGACCGTCCAACAGCGTCCTACAACATAATTTTTCGGTTTTGTTAATCGAAAGTTGCTTTGCTGTGAAAAAAACTTTGAAAATACATCCTTGTGTTTACTGAATTCGTTTCATGCAGAACGATTTGAAACTGTCAAGTATCAATATGTTTTAATAACATTTTTTTGAGAGTAAATCGAGTTTCTGAAGTTATTTCGATGAAAAACCTTCTATTTCTCTCCGAAACTTCCTCGTTCAAAACATCTGTTTACAATAACTCCATTTATCAATTTAGAATTTAAATTGATCTTGAGTTTGATAATACTAATTGAGTTCAAATTAAACCGTTGTTCATTCAATTGTATTTCATTCATCAATGCACTCTTTAAGACGTAAAAGGAATTTTTTCGTACTCAATGAAGCTCATAAAAGCTGAATATGCTCGTTTGACAAATCGTTACCATTAGACTTCACGGTGTAAAGCTTGTAAAATATGTATGAGTTAGTGAGGGAAAGGTTCGGGCTTAGCCCTTATTTATTCAAATACTTATAAGTGTTTTCACTGTGTTAATGTGATGGTAACGGTTTATCAGATAAACATGCTCTTTAGGAATTCTTAGTGAAAGACTTAGACGTTACAGAAATATCTATCTATGCATACAGCTCATTTAAGACATCCCAAAAACTTCTGTAATAAATTCTGAGCATATTGTTGATGCCTAAAATTTACTAAAAGTCATTTTTTGAACTTACATCAACAAATGGTTAGAAAAACCAAAAGAGACTACCAGGAAATGCTACGATAAAATAAAAAAAAGTCAACAACGTACCTTCTATGGGCGATGAAATAATGATGATTAGATGAATGAGCATATTTCGAAACATGATCTTCAAAATTTCTAATTTTCTTCCTGCCCCTAATCTTGCCAAAGAAACACTGGTCTTGTATCATGAGACAAAATGACTTACTTCGAACAAAATCAATGTGAAACGATCTATAAACACGTTTTTAAATCTTGATTAACAACTCGTTCATATCAAGATGTCACTAAAAGAAGAGAGAAAATAATTATTTCCAAATATAAGAGAAAATCAATTTTGGAATCAAGATGTCTCCGTTTTTGTTTGATTTGTTTTCTTAAAAAATACTCAAATATTATTGATTTGAATAAGACCTGAGGAACCGACATCACAAACAAGATAACAAGATGTGAAGCGCATTTAACCTTATGATGAATAGATAATGCCATGCAAATGTAAACGGATAAAAAAGAAAAATTTTTGTCTACTTTATTTTTATCCGATATTTAGACCTTATGTTCATGAAATAACCTTTTCAACCAACCTCTTTCCTCGTTTTAATGTAACCCTAGTAGCTATTGCAGGATGAGGGTAAAACTTTCCATGCTTGTTCGATGACGAAAATATGGTGTGATAACAATGATACTGAGCACTGATAAGCATATGAGCAAACACAGACATCACGTCATTACCGTGACAATACCGATTTTTTATTTCTTGAGAAACTTCTGCGTTTTACAGGATTCATATTTTCTATATTCTTACTTCCTTTAATTCTAGTTTTGAACGTCGCATTTAGAGTGAGTTATTGTAAATTATATTAAATGTCACTACTTCGTCATTATAGTAATTTAATTGCTTTTGACATCTTTTTGATATATGTATCCATAGCAACTCAACCGTTTATT
The DNA here is from genome assembly GCA_027922465.2 of Turritopsis dohrnii. Lineage (NCBI taxonomy): Eukaryota > Metazoa > Cnidaria > Hydrozoa > Anthoathecata > Oceaniidae > Turritopsis > Turritopsis dohrnii. The sequence goes on along the minus strand of BQMF02000546.1, from coordinate 232,500 downwards.
AATGGACTTTAGACTTTTCCCCCTTTACTTGTAAATACATTTATCACTGATGATGGCCGCCCGCCAAAAAAAGTCACATAAAGTTACATAAAGTTTTAATACTTAATGCTAGATATGATTTTTATCTAATATTAAAAAGTTTCCTTTTTAAGGTTGGGTAACTCCCAATGTGAATTTTTAAGGACTTCAAAACGTGAGACAATTACTCACGTCTAACATATACCAAATCCTAGGAATCCGAACAGACAAAAGCATGAATTCTGAATCAGTTATTAGCATGTAAGCCAATTTCTACAAAGTTCCTTCTTACGTAAAAATGTAAATATGTTAGTAAAGTCTACTCCGTTGTTTAGTTTTTATCGAACGTTTCATAATTCAGGTCACGGCAAAGCCGAGAACTGTTTAATTACGGCTGTGGTGGCGCGAGGCGAGGCGAAATTTTGGGAAAAAGTAGATCTCGACTGCATTTCTTACTATTATTACTTTTTTCTTCCAAATTCTCAAAATGTTTGTTCTGTAAATTATACGTACATTGTTTTCTTAAAATTCCGGCGTACTGCTACTGGCATTTGGATCGTTGAAAACAAGTGGGGAACAAATTGTGAATGTTATAAAGTGAAGTCGAAACAACTGTAATTATGGTATCTAATCTTATTCTCCACCATTACTTTTACACTTTGTCAGAAATACGGCGATACAGATTTATAGAAATACAGAAGTATATATAGAGATTTAGAAATAAAGATAAAAAATTGTACAGCACTGTAATTGAAAAAGAGAAAGTTAAAGGGACAGAAATTAAAGAGCATCAGAAAAAAAAACATTAAAAGAAACTCAGCCAAGCCAAGCCAAGCCAAAACTCAGCCAAGCCAAGCCAAAACTCAGTTAAACTCAGCCAAGCCAAGAGAACACAGCCAAAATCCAAAGCATATAGAGTACGCTGCAGTTTTAAGTAACAAAAATGATTGTCTAGTAATAAAACGAGAAAATAACGAAAATAAACCACAATATGAAAAACTACGAAAAACCACAAGAAAAATCCAAAAACCACAAGTAAAAACCATAACTTGTGATTACGATTACGATTTCGAATTCGAATACAAAACGAGAAAACTGTTACATAGAACTAGAGGTTCCTTGAGTGTTAAAACTATTTTAACAATACTTTTGCTATTTTGTCTTTCTAATATTGCTACACATTCTAACAGTTTTTACACAGTATCAAATATTATGTTGTTTTCTAAAGTAACACAGGGTCTATTCCATCAAGGCAATTTTGAACGTTTTGGATCAACTGCTGGGAAGCAATGTACGTGTTGTGCACTTTTTTCTATTGGGTTTTCTGTAGCCAAAAATTTGGGAACATGGGATTCTACAGATGTTGATTTTGTTGTAGACAATGGGGATCTGATTTACAAAAAATTAAATACCGTATTCTCTCTAATTAGCGCCCATCTCCAATGAGCGCCCCTCTCTAATAAGCCCCCCCTCTAGTCAAAAATATTTTTATAAGTGCCCCTCTGCAATAAGCCCCTGGGTGCTTATTAGAGTGACTTAACATTAACTCAGAAATTAATAAGCACCCGGACGGTAATTAGAAATTTGAACAAAAAGTGAAAATTCTGTAATAGAAACGGAAGACTATATTTTTGTGATGTCTAAATGTAAGTTATAAGTATATACAAAATCTTATTTCGTTGCCATGAAAAATACAGTTTAGTATTCTTTTATGATAAAAAGAAATGCCTCGTTCACAGCTAGCATGACCATTTCAAAATTTTTTGTAAATGCCCCTCTCCAATTAGCGCCTCTCTCTAATAAGCGCCCTTCTAACTTCCAAAAATATTTTATAAGCGCCCGGGCGGCGCTTATTAGAGAGAATACGGTATCGACAAATATTTAGTATTTACAGACCTTCCATCTGAAATTGAAATAATGAATCTCATCTTTACTGTGGAATTTTTATATAGGTTTTACAGTTGTTTTATGCTTAAAGAAACTTTGAATCACTAGTTTATTTTACAGCTTTGACAGATACAGTATGTTTTGTTATTTTTATTTTTCTGTTAATCCAGTATACATTATTTATTCTTGCTTCATATTTTGTTTTGCTTTGTTGTTATTTTATTTAAAGTTTATAAAGGTTTGTGTCTGTGCAGCTTCGCTTAGTTTTTTTTCTAATCATTTTCTAATCATCTTCTGTTCAGCATAAGGAATATAAAAATTTAAAACTGAATTTTTTCTCTTTGTCTTCATATAGACATATATAGTTCATATATAGTTTTGGCGCAAAAAACTGCACCAGAATAAAACTGCACCAAATTTACAGTGAGCTGATTAAACATTTTGTTTATTAACTCTGAACTTTATCATTTTGTAATTACCTTAAGTGGAGAAGTTTTGGCGCAAAAAAATGCACCAAAATAAAACTGCACCAAATTTACAGTGAGCTGTGTCAAATATATAAATCTTTCCTTTGAAAAACATAAAAATAGTCTAAAATTAGTGTAAATTTTGACCAAGAAGTCCGAATTGCGCCAAATTTAAAATAATCTTGGCTGCGCAAAATCAAAACTGCGCCAAATAAATCGAATTGACTGTGCACCAAAATTTCTTCATTTAGGTATTTTGCCAAACTCATATTTTCATTTGGGCAGTTTCTCTATTTGAGCCTTAAATTGAAATTAATTTCACTTTAAAAACATAGAATGAAAAGCTTAGAAAGGGTCGTTTACTTTTAGCATTTTGCATGGAATTTTTACGCCATATTTAATTTTAGATAATATGTGCGGTTCCTTAGTATTTAATCCTAAGTTTCAGATGTAAATATTTGCTGCTAGTTATTGTGTCATACTTAATAACCATTTCATTTGTTTAGTTGTCTCTTGTCTGCTTATACCCCTGACAAACTTTTTGCATAAAAATTGACAAGTGTTGACATCTTTTGTCCAATTTTTGAAACTAATGACCTTTCATAACTACCGTTCTACTTAGCTTTTTTGACTGAAGTTTTTATATTTAAGCCTGCATAAAAAATTTTCAAATTCAAAAATTTTCGAACATCAAAATTTTCAAAAGTTTCAAATACCGTATTTTCTCTAATAAGCGCCCGGGCGCTTATAAATTTTTTTTGGAAATTAGGGGGGCGCTTATTGGAGAGGCCCTTATAAAAAAATTTTGAAATGGTCATGCTAACTGTGAACGAGGCATTGCTTTTTATCATAAAAGAGTAAAAACAACTGTATTTTTCATGGCAACGAAATAAGATTTTGTACATATAACTTAAATTTAGACATCACAAAAACATAGCCTTCCGTTTCTATTACAGAATACACGTTTTTTTTTTTATAAGAAAGTCACTTTTTGGCCCGAGCCTCGATTTTCTTAAGGTTTTTGACCAAATGAGGCTGAGATTTTCTTAATATTTTCTTAACTTTTCCGCTCTGAATTTCCTTTTGTTAAGACTTTGCTTTAATCATAAGCAGTAGAAACATCAATTTTGGAGAAAAAAATCACTTTTTCCTCCAAATAGCAATACGATTTTCTGCGGAATTCTTTTCAGTTTTGCTGTTTTATGAAACTTATGTTACTTTAGATTACATCCGTTAGAATGACGTAAAAATACCAAAGTTAACTGTTTTTTCCCTACTGAAACTCAATACGACCTAAAAGCTGATGTTTAAAAAAATGTGATTTTTGGAAAACTGAGGCTCGGCATTTTCTTAAGATTTTCTTAAGGTTTTGAGGTTTTTGAGCCTCATTTTCTTATAAAAATTTTTCTTATAAAAAAAAACGTGTATTCGTGTTTGGTTCAAAGTTCTAATTACCGCCCGGGCACTTATAAATTTCTGGCGCTTATAAAAATATTTTTGACTAAAGGGGGTGCTTATTAGAGAGGAGCGCTTACTGGAGAGGGGCGCTAAGTTAGAGAGAATACGGTATGCAGATTTTACCTTTTGGGAATGCATAGTTCAACGAATTTAGAATTGTCAATTTATATAAGCGTTCACCCCCCCAAGACTGAACATTTTAAAGCATGACCCAGCATGGTTGGGGGAGGTTTACCTAACCTACTTTTCCGCGAGTGAAAAGAAAAAGAATAAGCGTATTTTTCGACGCAATTCCAACACATAAATTTGTTATAATATCACATTTTATTTTAAAATATCTACAAATAACCCTTAGTTTTCACGCTCCTTGGCCTGTCCACAGATGTCTACAAACTCTAGAAATGTAGAGTAAAAGTATATAATACAGTTAAAATGAAAAAAACATAGCAAAATAAAAAACACCTATTCTTCAGGCAATAAATAACAGTAAAGCTTTAAGTCGTGACCTGTTGCAGCCATGCGGCTTGTTGTTATTTTGAATACAACACTAATTGACGTTAAAAGCATAATTTCGTCGAAATAAAAAATATTGTTATCCTGTACATAATCAACAGCCACCCTGAATGTAGGGCCTCACCTAATATTCCGTTCAATGAGATAAACGTACATGGTGCCGCAGAATATACCTTTCCCAATTACTTTTGACGTTGTAGTTGGACATTTAATCTCGTTTTAATGTCGTGATTGCTTTTTAATATTTTGCTGGCTCACTTGAATGAGATGAAATTCACCCGGCGTTCATATTGCTTTTCTCATCCCACTTAACCGGGCTGGAGAATGTTTTGTAAATCACGTAAACAATAATTCGAATTTCGACGTCTAAAATCTATCCCCCTAAACTGGGCTGGTCTGTTCATATGAACAAATTTCATCTCACCTAGGTGAGATGCCGGTCAAATGAAATGAGATCTCACTTAAGTGAGCTAGCCCGCTTTTCATATTAACAATTTATTTGTATAAAGATTTCTTAATAACAGTGACATCTCTGCAAAGTGAGCTAGGCCGGCTAGCCGGGACAGCTCACCTCCATATGAACAGCCCCTAAGAATAAGGTTCATATGAAAGTCTTCCAGAAGTGTTTGAAAGTACGAGAAGTAATTTCATTCTCATTGTCCCCAACAAAATAAACACGTTTTTCACCATGATTTCATGCTAACCAATGAATTCATAAGATCTACGAAATGATGCAATACTTAGAAAAGAGGTTGGATGTATATTAACTAATCAAAAAGGCGTTGCTATAGCCATCTTAGCCACCCTTCTTCACGATACCGGGTTGTTGACTTACTGCCAGAGATACGTATAGCAGTGTTCTAACTTTCCCGAAGGCCAGTGTCCAGTCAGTCGATTTAAAGCGCATCGGAGCGGAGTATTGAGATGCCACATGGCTGGACTTAAACACGGGTCGCAGCTATGAAGACAAATGTCTGACGCCAGTCGAAGAGGCTCCAACAACACTAGCGTCACTAAGTGCCGCGCAAATAGGAACAAAAGTATTTAAGTTGCATTTTCTAATTTCTTAGAATTACTTTAATTTTTTTTTATGAAATTTTTCTCGAAATTCAGACGTCAATATTTTGTCAAACTAATCACACGCACGACGTTTCGATGCTCCTTCGGTATGCTATAGTTTTTTAGTTGGTAGGGACGAAGAACATTTTTATTGAAATAGTGTGTAACTTCTCCTCAGGAATTTATCTCCCGATGAATAGATTTTGCTTAACTGAAAATCACTGGATAGCGATACATTTCATCGCGTTGGAATATATAGAATATAAAAAATAATCAGGAAAATTCCGGTGGACCAAATTTTCAAAGCACACTAGCACAGAGAGGATTTTCATTGAAATAGTGTGAATATCCCTTTAGAAATAAATTCCGTGGCACTGGGTTTTCAACTTCCACCACATATGCATATATTCACCCATGGCTGTTACTGTATTACTAACTTCTTTTCTATCCCGTCTTTATTGTATGGAGTCACAATCAAGCAGACAAAGCAATGAAAGATATACTAAGTACTTCGTGGAATAAACGAAATAAGGTTTTTTGGGCCATTTTCTCATGCAAAAGTATGGATAACTTTCGAAATGCGAAATTGCGAATGATAGAAGGTATATTGTCTCTCAGCTATCTCCCAGTACATCCTACAACTATGACCGCTTTGAATCATTTTATTTTCGATGTGATCAAATCATTAGAAAGCAGTCAATGGAGTAGTAAATAGGGTTACAAAGCAAAACATCGATTCGTTTTTTTTTTGAGACCGGCTTTGATATGGTGCAATTATCGGATCTTCTCCAGGAGGGGAAAGCATCTTCAAGAGGGCCTAAAAAGACCAAAAATTAAAACAAATTAACGAATTAACCATGTCACAAACAGCCGAAGAAGCACATGAATTCCTAGGGGTTTAGAATTGACCGTTCCATAATTTAATCATCTTTTTAACACACCATGCTACTACTACTATATACAATTCTATAATTACTTGCTTTGAAATTATACTTCCTTTTTATGAAAACATGATCTCACCCTAATCATTTTCTGACAAGTGCTACAAGTGCTAGTCAACAATCCATATAACATCTATATTTCAAGAAATTCAGTTTGACCAAGTGACACTCACCGGAATCTAATAAAGTGCATACTCCTCTAGCCTAGCACCGTTCACATTGATATGTTATGATGGCACCAACACCGTATTTCATGTCAAATACTTGTATAGCCTGGTCTACAAAACGTTTAACCTATATACTTACATTAATTAGGTTGGAACCCTTTGGTAGGATCAACGTTACCAGCATCATCGCTTTCCTTCTCCTCACCTTCCTCCTTCTCTTCAGCAGCATTCGGTGTTTGTAGAATGTGTTTGGGCGATAACTGAATTATGGAAACGGTGAATTGACTGATTTTGTGTAGGAAATCTATCCGAAAAGTCGTCATTTGTAAAGTTTCTGCCCTATAAATAAATACGATTGACGGAATGCTTATAGCCGCTCCATTTTGTATCATACCTATATTTTTATTTCTATTGTTCACAGCATTTTATATTAACATTATTTGTATAAATTATTGTGCCTTAGTGCATCATTACATACAATAAACATTGCGGCGTAGAATTTGCTTAAAGATGTAATATATACCCCCTTCGTTTTATGACACTGTTTAAGTTGTGGACATAACTACAGCATATTTACTCCACGTGATATATATATTGTCGGCTGCACATTTCGGAAATTTAAATTCAGTCTTACTTCTATAGTTTCTTTAGATTGTTGGTTTTGGTTCGGATTGCAACAGCAAGAACTCTTACGAACTTTTCATCGTTTATGATATCACAAGGAGTGTCATGAATCGCTAAAAAATTCACTTTTCGGAAGATTCAATAAAACAAACTACATACAAAGATGCAATGCGCAATGCTCAAGCTCAGTGTTTTCATGCATGAAATGAATTATATCCAGGAGTTAATAATTTCTAATTTTGTGAAATTTTCAAAACATGTACTGAAATCTTTAATAACACCAAGTTGATATTGCCTCAGTGTATCTGCAAATTGTGAGCAAAGTTCATTATAGATGTGAAATAGATGTGAAATTTTTTTTACACTTTTCTAAGTGCTTTTTGTGAAAAAAAAGACTCATATGTTTCTTCCAGCATTTTTTACAAGAGTTAAGTGAATGCAGATGACTGATTAACTTCGATATTTTCACGGACTGAATCAACAACATTCAATACATCATCATCATCCCCAACAAAAGACAACAGTTGGAATTTGTAAAGTTAAGTCCTCATCCAAATCATCTACATCCACGTCAAAATCAGCCAGAACTATTTCTTCGTCATCTGACATAATCGCAGTATCCATTAAAACCTCAATATCGTTGTCAAAATCCACATCTTCAAACTCCATTATCAAAACACGTGTTACTGGTCGCCATATTGAATACAACTAAAAGGTATTCTGGCTTGTACGTCCAGGACGAAAAACTACAAATAATTTCATTTGTCCAACTCAAACAATAAAATCCAATCTGATTGGATTAATGAGGAAAAAATTCTATTGTTTTAAAATGCGAGAGCAAAATTGAATAGATAACAAGATTGGTTACAATAGACTTATACTTGTTCACTATCCATCTCCTTCGCACATCCCTGTTTTTCTATATTAATAATATAATATACCAATAATATCTGCCTTGACGCAATTGTCAAGAAATTCCAAGGGTAGACTCTGATTTCGTACCTTGCGCAACTACGCAACAGGTTCCGGTACGTATAGAAGTCTTTTAAACAGCCATTACGCTCCATTTCCAAAATTAGCAGTTTGTAGGGCAAGTTCATTGTGGCAATAACAAATTTAATATTAATGAAACTAAAAATGATTTGTGTGACAAATGCGACAATATATTTCTCTTATTTAAGCATCATCAGGTCTAAAAGTTAAAATATACAAAAAAGTTAGAACCATTTATACAGTAAAAAACAAAAAAAACACCAAAAAAAATAAAAATGTTATCAACACCATCAACGTATCAAACATCGTTCACACTACTGTCAGGTGATTAAATCTTTATTGCCGCTTCTGTATTCGCCTTTTGTGCTTAGATCTGGTTGTAATGCAGCTATGCTTAATGCCTCCAGTGTCATTAAATATCCTTTTGACCGGAACGTGCTCGTTACAATTTTGACGTCATTCATTGAGAGTTGATGATTGCATGTTTTCATGTGGCTTTCCACAGGACTACTCACGCATAGATGCTCCTTGTAACGGTTGAGTAAATGTCGGTTGGTCTGGTCGACATAGAACGACTTACATCGTGGACAATCAATTCTGTAAACTATTCCGCTTTTGAGGGACTTCTCTACAGACAGTTTTAAAGATGGTAACACGCTTTTCAGTTCATGCAATATCTCCTTACAGGGAGCACTAAATTTCTTTAAAGATCTTTCATAGTTTTCAGTCACTTTTTCGCTGCATTGCATAACCAGCATTTTTACTTTTTCACTTTCTGACTTATCTGCAGCTTTTTCGGGTTCTGATTGGTTGTTCTTGTTCAGCATTTTCTCGATGATTTGTTCATAGAATTTTTGATTAATCTTTCAACTTGACGAACGTTTTGACTCAGATAGGACTCGTGAGTCAAGGCCAACCATCAAGAAAATACGAGTGGTGTCGTTGTCACCAATTAAGAAACAACCATCTAAAAAGGTCAGGATAGAGTATCTCGCATGATTCTCATGAATTCTCAGGATTTCAGGATTCTCCTGGCCTTTAGCATGCACTCAATTTCCAGTCGGGCCCCTTTCCAACCCTTTTTTTTCCAATTTTCTCCATAGCTTCCTCTAAAACCACAAATCTCAGGTGTCCATTAAACGGTGGGGTCAAAATAAACGGGTCAGGTTTCAAATTTCTAATAAACGGGGTGGAAGGTGGAGTTTTTTGTTACTTAATCATAATACACCAAAGCCATGTTAGAACAAAAACAAAATATCTTTGCAACATCGTAAATAATGTATCGTAAAAAAATATCACGTCTATATATTCATGAAAAGTACACGTCAATGGGCTTACATACCCAATTAAAAAAAGAAAAATTAAACTTTTTGTTTCTGCATTAAAATGAGGGAACGGTGATTTTGAATAAGAATTCGTCACGTAAGATCACACAAAAATCTATTACGTTTTTGGGGAAATATCTCGAGAACCAATAGGGATAACTGACGTTTTTTAGGGTCCGTGATGCGGGTGATGGGGTGACGCAAAATTTGAGCCTAAATTTTATTTGGTATTGCGGCTATGACGTCATCAAAACATTTGATCGACGATATCTCTTCAGCGGTTGGTCGTAGCGAAACGATTCCATACATTTTTTTGATCAGTTTTTCGAGCTCTACAACATGGGTACATTTTCTTTTTCCAATTGTCAAGTTGAAATTTTCTTCACGGGGATCGTTCACGGGAAAGGCGATTTTGACCCATCCTTTTCGAAGTTAAGTTCGGTAAAAAGTTTTTACCTGGAATACTAGTAATAATAATAATAATAATAATCTATATACTAATCACGTGTGTGCATCCGCTTTTTTCACCCTTTCACTCTCTAAAATTTCGGGTTGTTTTTGCGGTCACTTATTCATAATGGAGTGTCAGACCACGGGAGTTAATATTTTTCTACGATTAGTATAGGGGAAAACATTGCATTGCATTTAATCGTTTCAAATGTTTTGATTATTCGCGAGATCAAGAAACAATAGACAACCAACGAAAGTATTGCGCGAAGATTTATTAATGTTTTTAGGGTAAGTACGCTTTAGAACTTTTTTGTTTGTTTTGTTTTCTTTTTTTCTTATAGTATTAATAGGGTTTCTGCATCTTCAAATAATACGCGATTGAAGAAATAAACATCATGGTTTTTAATCATGACGGTCTGGGTTCGTAAAGAAAATCGCAATTGTTTTTAATTCACATTTCGACACTTTTACGACTTTCGCGTTTGGCTTTTATTTACATTGGGGTGTGGATTCCATGAACAGTTACAGCGATTTTAATCTTTTTGTTGTTTACCTGTACGCACAATTTATTTTTACTACTGCATATATCGTATAAGATTTATTATGAACATTTTGATGTGTTTCAGATCTTCTGATTTAAAAGTTTTTCTGTTCATAACTCCAGCGTTGAACTAAATATGCTTTAGCCGGAATACCTAGAGATTTTTAATTAAAATAGTGAAGAGTGTTTTTTTTCTGTATTGACGTTAGATATTTTTAATCATGGGGAACCATTGCATTGCATCTTCAATTTATACATATTTTAAAAAGTGAAAATGTGGACGCACAGCGCGAATTTTTATTTTTGATGAATTAAAACCCGTGTTCTACGCGCTGTTCTACACGGGAAACTACATTCTAAACATTCTACATTCCAAACAATTGAAGAACTTTGTCATACTAAAATTCATTATACTAAGCGTTTCTCTCTGTTCAGCTCACATCGATTAAAACCTGTAAAAAGTTTTTACATGGGTTACTAGTAATAATAATAATAACTAGCCAGCAAGGCGGCGTCGCTCACCGCCCATGTTAAACATGCGTTTGTGGCACCACCAAAGAGTTCATGAAAAACGGAAACAGGGGAATCAAGAAAAGAACCGAATAGTTTATTTAACGTTTTTATTATTGTTATTCTTCAATTATTTACTAAGAATACATTCATATTATAGTTGGTACGTACACGAGGATCCTTCCGAAACGGTTCGCGAGGAGGACCAATAGATGATGTGGCCATTGGCTTACTAAAAGAAAAACGTACACATGTTCTCAAGCCCGATTATATGAAACACGTGTGATTATTATACCGACTCCAGGGTAAAAACTTCTGGTTATCCCAAGCCAAAAAGGGATTGACTAAGTCTATTCTTCCAGAAGAAACCGTATAGATAGGTATAATAAGCAATGTTCATAAGGACTTTTAAGAAATTTAAACTGTTAAAAAGGAGGGTGGGTGTGTCATGAATTTCTAACTGTCTTATATCTCAATAAACATAGGCTGAAATTTCAAGAGCAACGAAAAGTCATTTTTCTTCACATTAGCTGATATGTATCTTCTACTCTACGACACTATGCAAACTCTAAACATATGAAAATAAGTTGTGGTCATAACATGAACTCATGAAAATCTGAATCTACTTTCAATTTGATAAAAAAGGTGCAAGTGAGGAGAAAAATCTTTAAAAGGTTTCTTACCCCTGCTTAATGAAAAAATCATTTAGCTGAGTATATGGTATCTCCATACCACAACGTAAAATCAATAATGTGGAGAGGTTTAAGCTTTGTCTTGCCATCTAAAAAGAAAAGAAATTCTTAGTGAACTGCAGGTATGCAAATAACAATGGACTATCAGGTGAAAAATAGGAGAACCTATAAGCTAAACATTTATACCAGTTTTAAAAGAAACCATGCAGTTCAACATGTATGACCATATGTTGCTGTGTAACAATGATAAAACTGCCTTTTAAAGGACATTAGAATCTCAAAAAAGAGAATAAAATAAAATATGTCACACATACAACGGCTTTTTGCCGCTTGCCTACCCTCCTCCACCCGGCTCCATGCCGCTTTCATACCCTCCTCCACCCGGCTTCATGCCGCTTTCATACCCTCCTCCACCCGGCTCCATGCCGCTTCCATATTTTTCCATAATCTATTCAATCTTCAATCTACTCAAAGTTCAAGGTAATCTAATCTAATGCTATATACTAATCATTTGGCATATTCAATCTAATCTATTTACTGTAAACTAATCTAATTTCTAGGTCATCTAATCTAATGCTATACTCATTCAATTCAATTCAATTCAATGTAATTCAATTCAATGTAATTCAATTCAATGTAATTCAATTCAATGTAATTCATTTCAATTAAATTCATTTCAATGTAATTCATTTCAATGTAATTCATTTCAATGTAAACTGCTTTAATTTCAGTATTATTCAATTCAATGTATACCAATTTAATTTCCAGGTAATGTAATGTGATGCCTCCTCATTAGCCTTGCGTAAAGTTTCAATTCAAATCATTTAATATCAATTGCACAAATATTTTTGCAAGGTAAAAGTATTCATAATACCTGTTGGTAGACTACATTTCTAGTGTAACATCTCTCTCTAACATAGCCTTGCTGCAAAGTTCTACGAACCTTTACTTTCACCGCTTCAAAGCGTCGTGTTCGTGAAAATGCAACATACAATTGACCGTGAATGAAGCAAGGCCTTTGCATGTAAATACCAACCCGTTCAAAAGTCTGACCTTGACTTTTGTTTATGGTTATTGCGTAGGACAAACGGAGAGGAAATTGTGTACGCTTCAGCTGAAACGGAAGGTTGGCATCGTTGGGACACAATGTTACTCTAGGAATGAGCACCCGATTTCCAGCGGAGATACCCGTCAGCACTTCACAATCAAGGATATTCTCTCGGAGATTACGGATGACTAATCGGGTGCCGTTGCATAAACCGTCCTTCAATGATAAATTTCGCAGCAGCATCACTATACTGTTGACTTTCAAGTTCAATCGGTGTGGAGGCATTCCAGAAGGAGTAAGCGAATTGATGAACTCCATCGGATACAGGTCAATCTCTTCTTGCTCATCAGAAACAACAGAATCGACGCTAAAGTACGTGGCTGTTTCACCAGGCATTCCCTGAAGAATCCGTTCATTAATTACTAAAGCCTCATCATTGGTCGGTGTCAGAATTACACGACCCGACATATCCTCTCCTCCAGCATCACTAAAAATAGAATGGACGATATCATTATTTACGTGCACAACACATTCGTGCGGAATTTCGATGGAGTCTTTAAATGGCTCATCCACTTTTTTCGGTATCGTTCCACTTCCTAATTCAAGTAGGAATTCTGCAAATCCCCTTTCCCCAGGTGCAGCTCTCATGTTGACATTTAGATGAAAGATTTGCACTATTGGCCACAAGACAGAGCTCTTGATGCATGCTTCCACTATCTGAGCTGGTCTGCCTCTTTTCACTACTGGAAGAGTCTGTCTAAAGTCACCACCAAAAAAAACAACCTTTCCAGCAAAAGGCACATCACTGTTACAGATATCTCTGAACATTCTATCAATAGCCTCAAGCGCATGCTTAGGAATCATACTTGCCTCATCAAATATCAAAATATGCTGACTACGTAAGAAATCGGCATGCCTACTGTTAGGCTTGACATTGCATGTTGAATTGTCCAATACAGGAATAGGTAATTTAAAACGAGAATGGACTGTCTTACCATTTTGTAACAGTGTTGCTGCAATTCCAGTCCATGCACACGTACTTACTGATAGGTTTCTTCCAATAACCTCGCGAATGATGTAATTGCACGTGAAATTTTTAACTGTTCCACCAGGTCCATCAAGGAAGAAAACTTTAGCATTATTATTGTCGTTTGTTGTCACTGCATCTAGGACTGCATCAGCAACAGCAAGTTGGTCAGCATTCAACGTGTTCCTCATGTTGATGGCCTCTTCCTTCATTTCATCAGCATTTGGTAGATCGTCAGCAATAGCTTGTTCAAAAGCAGGTAAATCAAAGTCAGTAACAACCCTACCAAATTGCTGCAGGACTTCCTGAATTTTTCCAAGAGCTGACTGCTCTGCTTGTACTTCCGGCTGGTGTCTCAGAAAATCTTCAATCATGGGAGCACGGAATCTTTCCCACAACTCAGCTGGATTGCTTGGCTCTCCATGGATCAGAATGAAAGAGAACGCTTTGCGAATTTTAGAGGGAGTTGCTGATTCGCCAAGTTCTTCCATGGTTCGTATCCACAAAGTATCGTCATCCAATAGTCCAAGTGCAATACACGCTTCCCTAAAAGATCTATATAAAAACCCATTAACAATTCTAAGGTATTCAAAGGAAGTCGCACCAGGAACATGTAATAACAGCACACGTAAGAAATACCTTTCACCCTGCCGAATGCTAGCATTATACATTCTACTTACAATTTTTTCTGCTCCACGCTGACGTGTCACCCACTTATGTTGTCGTGTTTGAAACACGTAATGGTGGGGGATATCAGGATATAAATATTGACGTGCCTGTTCGTCAACACGATTCAATTCGAACCAAGCAGTTAACTTAGTGTGCTCTTGTCCTCTTTCCAGTGCTGCTTGTTCCTGTCCTTCTCTGAAAAAAATCTGCTGCTCATTTGGAAGGTGAACAGGAAGTCGTAAAATTGCATGACTTTGAGTGTGCATTGGAAAAGAGCATAAACGCCAAACAGCTTCTGGAGCAGATACATACCTCTCATCTAAAAAAGTTTTCATTTCGTCGTGATCTATTCGCTCATTGATTTCAATATGAGCAGTATCGTGTCCTTTGTAAATGTATTTGTACAAATACTTGACACTTTTAATGGAAACGCAGGCCTCGAGGTTTATATGTGCATTGTACTTTTTGCTGAGGAAAGGATTGTGTGGGACAATCCATCTGTTGTCAAGATCCATATTCCGAATTCGAACAGTTCTTCCGTCATCTGGTCGGAGATTTAAAGGATAGCCATCCACATTTAAAACAGTTCCATTGTTGAACTGCTTTGGAAAATTTTTGCTGCACTTACCATCTTGCATACGCGGTGAAGACACATTCAAATGGCCACATGGACCATGGACCATGCAGGATTTGATGATTTCATAAAGTTCTGGTTCTTGATCGCGATTTGGAATTCGTGCTGATATCAATGAATCAATGTCATCACCATTGTGCAACTTAAATTCGTTGCCAAGATGCAACAGCATGTGCACATGAGGTAGACCCCTTTTCTGAAATTCTATAACATCCACCTGTGCTACAGATACACCTAGAACAGAATCTTTGATAATATCATTTTTAAGAGTTTCCAACTTCAATTTGAATTCTCGTACAACCAGATCTGGCCTATCTGATGCGGTTTGACCTTGCAAAAGATTTTGAACAATTTCAGGCCATTTAGGAATGCATGTAAAAGTTAAAAATAAATCTGGTTTACCTTGTTTTGAAACTAATGCCATAGCATTTAGGTACAATTGGTGCATATTTCTCGGTGAACCTGAAAAGGTAGATGGCAATACAACGACATCACCCGCACGGAGGTTTCGTTCATGGGCAGCTTCCTCCAAATAGTCCATCAGGCCTGTGTAGCTATCTGCCCGTAGTTGTTCTTGGTTCTGGCGTATAAAGTCGAGTCTCGCTCCCTCAACTTTGACATAGCTGTCAACAACAAACTGTTGAAATAGTTTTCCAGCTAAATGTAAAGCAGAAAAATTCACGTCTAATGGCAATACGATAAATATAATAATGCAATTGTGTAACTTTATTCCGCCTTTCAGTTGCAAGCTGTTGGACGTGATTCATGTTTGGACTCCATCCAGGATCACCTCTAGGAAAAATCATTGGATACATCATGGAGTCAAGGGCTGATCTCTTGGATAAACAACAATATTTCTACCAGCGGGATGTGCACCATCGTTACCTACAAAAACTGCTGCAACTTCATCGTGATGTGGAGCATTGTATCTCCTCCTGTCTTCACCTTCTCGCATATACATACCCACTACGGAGGTTGCTCTATTTTCTAAAAGCGCCCTTTCCTCCTCTTCCCGTACAACCTGAGCCAAGTTACGATATGCTGCGGCATAAGGTGAAACTGTATTAATGACTGTTTGTATTTGCTCCATCAAGTCTCTATTGCAATCCGTATTAGAAGGGTTTTGCATACGCATGTCAAGCGAATTAGCAGCTTCGATAATATACAGTTGGCTAAACATGGGCACTTGGTTTTCATTAGCATGTAGTGCTCCATACCTATGTAGCAGTTGTCCACATATCCTAAAACATGGAGGCCCATTTCCTGGGGCTGAACGTAAGTTAGCTGACAGAGAAGCAAAACTAAATGCATTATTATAAATTCTAATACACTTACGGAAATGTTTCCCCATAGCAGAATTATCAAGTAAAAGATCCCGTAATTCAGGCGGATAATCTAATAAATTAGGAAGTTGCACCTTTCCATTTGTGCAACATTTAAAATTAGTTTCACGGTCGAATTTGATTTCTCCACAATTTTCACATAAAATGTTAAATTCACCTAAAGAATAAATGTCAGGTAAATCATTGTTTTCAATATCAATCTGTGCAGCATTTAAAAAGTGAGCAACGCGCACTCGTCTGTTTCGGACATATGCTCTTTGGTGTTGTTGAGCATCAGTTGCACGTCGATTAGCAGCTTGTTCGGGTTGCTCATTATCTCTTAGCGCCTGTTGTCGGAGGGCTTGTTCTTCAAGTCGAGCAGCTACTTGATCAGGTCATGGAGGTATAAAACTGAAGGAGAACGAACTCAAAATCTGCTATTGTACTATCCGTGATGCGCTGCATTGTTTAAGTCCTCAGTGTGTAATAACATATAATTGCTATCATCTTGCATAATTTTTATAATTTTGGCGTTCTTGCGTGAAAAGTTCGTTCATATCAATTCTCCAATGTGATTAAAGATCGTTAGGGTAAAGTTCTTAGCATGCATAATCTGTAGGAATTGGGAGAATTATGCAAAAACGTCACAAATATGCAACGAAAACATTGCAACTTTAGGTCTATATATCTCGTGATCCCCTCAAGCAGTTTCGCCGAGCTTCAGTTTTTGAAGAGAGATTAATCTTAAGTTTTTGCACGTACCGCGGCACTATCGAGGCGCATTTAAGTCAGAAGATATGTAGATTGGAACTTATACATGAATTACGCGATATCTTCAACTCTGTATAAAAACATAGATTTTCATTTGTTTCTCAAGGAAGCTTTAGGTTTAATAATCTGCTTGTCACTATGCAGAAAGTTGATCCGTTGTTATAATGGATGATATTTGGTTTTTAAATTGTCGTTAATTTTTAAAAAAGTATTCGTTTCACCGACAACCAGCCGAAAGCGCATCACGGATGACATCAAAGTGATACCGCAATGAATAGAATAGTCATTATCTTAATAATAGAAAAATAAGAGTTCGTTCTCCTTCTGTTTTATACCTCCATGATCAGGTTGCTCATTATCTCTTACCGCCTGTTGTCGGTGAGCTTGTGCTTCAAGTCGAGCAGCTACCTGCTCAGGTTGCTCGTTAGCCCGTCGCTGTCTTTGAAGTTGTGCATCCCTGTCCCTTCTCAATTGAGCACGAATCTCACTTTGATTTGCACGGTATCTCCTTTGTCGTTCAGCATTTCTAATGCGACGACGTTGTTGAGGATCATCAGCAGAGGGTTGTTGTTGTTGATGTTGTTGCCGTGCATCAACTACATCTCTATCAAATTGTGATCAAGGCAATGCAAACCTTTGAGGGATTCCATAGTCATGATCAGAATTCATAACTCGTTGAGAAAAAACCCAAACAAAAGAACAATCTATACAGGAATGTATGAATCTATTTATATAATTTTTATTATCACCACAAAACAACTGGCCTTGTGTTTTTTGTCAGTTTACCTAGCTAAATAGACAACGATAAACAAAAAAGCAAACACAACTTTCCTTTGTTGTCTTTCGGCAAACGAAATGATCGTTTTTCTCAACTTTCTTCACTTTCTTTTCGCGCGAATATATGAAAATTTTTTCAAAGCAAACCTGATCAGTTTCCAATTGTTACCATGACATTGAACGGGGGTTAAAAAACGCTTAAAAGTGGATTCACTAAAGGTCATTCTTAAGTATTGTGGAAAAATTTAAGTTATAAATTGACTTTTATTACTCATGTACATATATTTCAGTTAAAAATGTTACAATTTCATGCAATTATCGCTATTTTTTAGAAGCTATTTGTTTCCATTTATACCCCCTAATTTTCTTCAGATCTCCGCTATCTCTCCGTTGCAGATCCCCGATTTCTTTTGAAGCGAAATCTACCATTTTGCGTGACTTACAAACAAACAGACAGAGAATCGGCTATTAATATATAGACTAGCCGCCAAGGCGGCGTCGCTCGCCGCCCATGTCCACCTGCTCTGTATCACTGTATCAATAAACGTCAAATTTCCTTATAAACGGCTCGTACAACCAGAAGCAGTTTCGAAGTCGCAACCTCTGGTAAAACCAATCTTTTATCAGTGTAACAATACACTCAAAACATATAGAGAGAAAACTTCAACTTTTTATTAACTTTTGTTTTAAAAAAGTTACGCGCTCTAACATGGGTGCTATCAAACGTAAGGGGGAAAATGGTTTCTGTTCTTAAAAAGTTCACACGGAGGAGAGAAAAAAGGCACGTGCTAAATGAATAAATATAATAAAAAAACGTTCAATTAGAACGCTTAACAATTAAAAGAACAAATTAAATTATTAAAAGAAAAGCAAAAAAAAAACATTTTGTTTTGATATGATACTCTTTTTTTACCTATCGGTTTTTAAACATTTTGATTGCTCAAAAAAAAAGTTCACCCGTCTCAGACAGTCAGGCAAGAGTTAGTGGCAAACCAAACATATGCTGCCACGTTCTGCCTCTGCTGCTTTTTGTCCAAAATGTTTAATCAGTTAGTTTCTTTGTATTTTGTTGATGTACTGTTTTCAAAGCCAAGTCAACGTGGAATATAAAACTAACACAATAATAATAAAAACAAAACGTTATTCCTATTAGTTCATCAGCCAAAAAGTCACGTTCGATTAGGGTTGCAATGTATTTGCTTCGAACTCACGTCGCACGCAAAAAAAGAAATAATTTCGCTCACAACTTAATCTACCATTTTGCGTGACTTACAAACAAACAAACAAACAAACAAACAAACAAACAGACAGACAGACAGACAGAGAATCGGCTATTAATATATAGATGAATTTATTTCGGCATATCCATTTTACAAGAAACTGGCTCTTCATCCGAAAAATTAACAAAAAAGTTGACAAAATTTATTAATAAAAACTGTTTATATATAAAATTGATAAAAATATGTTAAAAATACTTAATATTTGTATATTAAAAAATGGAAGTAAATACATAGTGTCAGTTAATATTGTATGCGGAAAAGGTAGTCGACTAGCGAATAGAATAAATAGTAATCGGAAAGACCACCCAGCACCACATAATCGAATAGGAATCAGATGAGCTATATAAGACTCATGAACGTAGGACTGGACTACACAAACCAAAGTAACTTTGTAAGTATTTTAAATACATTAGTAAAATAAGGAGATAAAAGCATAATATTTTCAATTAACCAGTAAAAGGAAAAAAAAAAGGACGGATAGGGATAGTTCACTGGTGACGCTGAATATATTTTGCCAGATCCTGGTCAAGTAAATATTTCTTCACCTCCTTCGATTAAAATTACTTATTGATCTTATTTGATAAGGCAAAGTATTAAAACGAACACGCGTGTCTTGCCTATGAAAGTGTTGTTATTTTAATCCTAGTTTTCTATCAGATATTCATCATTGTTTCTAAGATTTCAAGGGCGCTCTTTAAATTAACGTTTCAGATAGGACGGAAATGATGTCACGTATAGAGCTTTATGTATCAATTTTATTGAGCAGAAGTCAACTCTCTCTTTGATAGGTAA
This sequence comes from Turritopsis dohrnii, assembly GCA_027922465.2. Lineage (NCBI taxonomy): Eukaryota > Metazoa > Cnidaria > Hydrozoa > Anthoathecata > Oceaniidae > Turritopsis > Turritopsis dohrnii. The sequence continues at coordinate 212,535 of BQMF02000546.1, read as the reverse complement.
CCAGCCAAGCAAAATTACATCATGTGAATTAATATATCGACCATTTACGAACGAGCAGGTGGCTTTTAGTAGTTTTTGTATACATATCAGATGATTTTGTGATGTATTAGAGTGAACTACATTGCCATAGTCAATTTTTGAAATAATGAGAGCTTCTGCAATATGTTTCCTCAATACAAACAATACAATACAAACAACTTCTTGTAGCAAGAACTAATAAGTTGATCAATATGTTTTTCCCAGGAGAGGTTGTCTTGAAATATTATGCCAAGTATCCTCCAGTTGTTAACTCTTTCTACTTCACCATTGTTAAGATAAAATGTGTGCTCACAATCTTGTAAGCGTTGTTTAGTTTTAGTAGTAGAAAAAATGATATATTTAGTTTTGATACGATTCAATAACAGATTGTTGTCTTTAGACCAAGTGTTCAGATTATATAGACGTTTTTCAGTGTTTTGAATAGTTTGTTGAAGTTGTGAGATTTTGAAATGTTCATACTGGGTGGTGTCATCAGCATATTAAAATGTATTAGCAGAATCAACGGGATCAATATCTTGTATGTCATTTACGTATAAGACGAATAACAGTGGACCTAATACCATTCCTTGTGGAACACCAAAAATAAGACGTTTTGACGGAAGATTTGGAGTCATTTATCTGAACAAATTGCGATCTGTTGCCAAGGTAACTGATGAACCGTTTTAATTCAGTCGTTGAAAAACCTATTTTATGTAGCTTTTGGATAATTGTGTGATGTTGGACTGTATCGAAAGCTTTTGAAAAATCACTAAAAACTGATAAAGTAAGTTCACCTTTTGACATTGCATGTAAGATATCATCACGAATTTTCAATAACAAAGTGTCTGTGGAGTGCGATTTTCGAAAGCCAGCCATAGTATCTTTTAATTTCCAAGATTCTTCTAGAAATGCACATAATTGTTTTTCAACTAAGCGTTCATAAATTTTAGAAAACAATGGTAAGACTCACACTGGACGGTAGTCATCAAGCTTCCGTGGGTCATTGTGTTTTGGGATCGGACTTATTTTTGCCAGGTTTCATTGAGCTGGGAATTTTTTTATTTTTTATTTACGAATGTTTACCCAGGATAGCCTCTTCAGTTCCTTAAGGTACTGTTATCAATGAGGGTCCTGCGAAGGAGGTCCTAGAGCATTTAAAGCCCCCATTTGGGCTACGGAGGCCGTAATGACAGGAACCGCTCTACTAGACAACCACCTTAGACATCATTCCTACTCTCTTGCTGAGTACTAAGCAGAGAGGAATGATTCACACTGTTATAGTCGCTGGCATGACTCGGTCGGGGATTGAACCCGCGACCTTCCGAACAGGAAGCGAGCACTCTACCACAAGGCTACCAGTCTACCAATGAATTCTCTGATATGGATTCATTGATTATATGAGTTAATGGAGATATTAAGTACTCATAAACAGGTTTTATATCATGAACGGAGATATTATCATAACCTGCAGAACAGTCTATTCAACTTGTTGGTAAGTGACATGTTGTAGAGTGAAATTGATATCTGAAGCTTGATTTGGTAGAGACTCTAGTGTTGGCAATATATCTTCAGGTTCTAAATAATTTGAATTTAAAAGACGGTTAGCAGTTGATATGTAGTGATTGTTTAAGTCCTCTACGTTAACTGTTAGTGCTTGATTTTTTTATTTCAAAATTCGGTGAACAAAACGCCAGATGTTCTTTGAACGTTTACTGCTTAGTGCTGACGTTAAGAATTTTTTCTTGGTTGATTTGATTTTGTATTTTAATTTGTTGCGAACGTCACTGTAGGCTGTCCAATCGGAACTTTTCTGGGTTTGGTGAGCAAGGTATCGCTTACGATTGCATTCAGATTTGAGTTGTTGAATGTCAAGACTTTTTAGCCAAGGAGCAGGAGGTCTGGTACACTTTATGCGTTTTAAAGGTGCATGTCGATCTATGCATGATGTTACTAGATTATCAAAAATTTCTAATTTGTCTTCTGGATTTTGCATGGCATATACAGAACTAAATGGTAACATTTGAAAATCTGTTATGAAGTCGTCAAGTACGAACTTGCTATTGTCCCGAATAAATTTATAACGAGGATGATAACGGTCAATTCTTGCGTTTAAACCGATATATGGACCATCGTGATCACTGATTTCAGATTTCTGAGCATGGTAGTACATCAATCATCTTGACTTTATCAGGTGTATTTGTGATAAAATGATCAATGAGTGATGTATTATTATGTGTTAGTTTGTTTATAACTTGTGATAGGTGATGCAATTTTAGTACATCAATGTACGATTTAGCAATCATATTATCGGTGTCGAAATAATTGATATTGAAATCGCCTGTTATCAAAAATATGCTATTCCTTTTCCTTGAAATCTTGTATAACAGAGAATCAATTTTATTTAACCATTCTAGTTTTGACTCTGTTGTAAAGTTTGGTTGATAGAAAATGCCCATTAAAATATGACTGTGACGGTTTTTACCTTGAAATTCCAACCATAAGTGTTCGATATCAGTGTTTAATGAATTTAAGTCTTTTCTAACTTTACACTTTAAAGAATCTCTTACATATGCTGCAACTCCACCTCCACGTTTATTTTCTCGATTCTTACAGTGCAAACTGTACATAGGAATTTCTACGTAATCAAGAAGATTTTCATTATCAGTTAGCCATGTTTCAGATAGCGTAAGAATATCAAAGTTGCAGTCGTAATTCATTGACTCGAATTCACTAAAAGTTGAAGCAAGAGATTGACAGTTCAGATGCAAGATTTTTAGAACATGTTCGTTGTTTTGCAAGTTGTTTTTATGAATATCAATATTATTTATGTTCTCTTCATTTAAAAATATACAGATACAAACAATATGCTTCCAGTGGTACAGGGATCAAAGTGTTTGGAAAATCAGGAATAAACATATTTGACAGGTAGTTTCTGAAAAGTCAGGGAATGTCAAAGTCATGGAAAGATTGTTTATAACCGCGTCTGCAGCTGACATTATTCAATGATAATTACGATTGTCCAATCACGTATCAGTATGTTGTTTTGTTTTTTCGTAAATTAACGTAACATTGTAATCTTCAGTTTTAAATTAAAAAGTTTTATCCTATCTCTAGCCAGTAAATTGATATTTCGGAATGTGCAATCTTGACTCTGTAGCAGTTTAAGTAGGCAATAATGTCAGGGAAAACAGGGTGTTTTATGCAAATCTCATGGAAAATCATAACTTTTTTACTCCCTAAAGTCAGGGAAAACACTTATGAGGGAGCGCTATGAACCATAGATCATTAATAAGAAAATTGAGCTTTTTGTTTTTGGTTTTGAAAGATTCTATACGTTCATATGATAATGAGTTTGTGATTCTTCGTGTGAATATATAACAAAATGTCTTACCAACTTTATGATATAGTTCAAGGCGTAATTCTTTGTAGGAATCCATGAGTGAAGACATATCTTCATAGTGTTTGTTCAGATGCGATCGTAAGAGTTTTTGTTCAGCATTCTTTTTGTCTTGTTTATTGATAAATTGACCATTAATCTTTGCAAATACTGGCGTAACATTATGATCATTATTATTATCAATTCATTTCAAGTTGGTTATTAGTATAAAAGCAACTAATAAAATAAAAATAAAGAAACGAAAAAAATTTAAAAAATTTAGTTTGATTGATAGTGAACTTTTTCCTTTTTTTTATTTCCCGATATTTTAGAATGAAACCATGCCTTTGAGAAAGTTCGTTTACATCACATGTTGCATTTTGATTGGTTCACGCCTTTAGAACGCGCGTTGAAGTCGGATTGAAGTCGACTTTTAAAAATGCGCTGAGCGGACCGGTTTCAGCGGATTTCATACTGAAAAAACAAAAGCCGCCTCGCTCAGCGCGTTCTAAACCGCCTAGTGGAAAACCGGCTTTACCTTCGTTACGACAGGATGTCATATCTCAGCAGTTTTTGTTTTAATGTTCTAATGTAACTGATGATGGCGTAAGCCGAAAAGCCTTTTACAATTTTAAAGTTTTAATAATATTGTTTTTAATTGGTTTGAGAAATGGCGAGCGTTTATAACACTCAACAATTTTTATCGGAACAATAAACTGCCTATGACAGTCAAAATTATAAATTATTTGACATTTGCTCAACAAACTTGAGATACTATATTTCGTGGTACTTGCATTACATACCCATTATTCAATGTTAGCAACGCTTTCTTTTTTCAAACAGTAACTGCCATACGAATAATCTGTCTATTACAAAAGGAAATAAAACCTAGGTTCGAGGTTTTAAGTCATTAAAAACTTCACTATTTGACGTTTTAATTCATCTTCATTTGGTTAGTTCAGTCTACATCAGTATCTACTGATCTCGTGCAGTTACGTGCATAATTCATGAAATATACAAAGCTATTACTGCTAGTGTAGGTTATTTATAAAGCACTTAAAACAGATCATATTACCTCATCGGTAAAATCTTTGTTTTTACAAGTTTCCGTGCTTAGAATATTGTGCTTAGAATCGTTATAAGAAGTTATTTTTTGTCTACACGTGCAACAATTACGATTTTTGCGCCTTTTTTTGCCCAACCGGCTCCAAATGCTTGCGAGTACTCCGATGTTAGTGTAACAAGATGTGGTTCATGATTTAACCTGCAATGAGAGACGGAAGTTTCTTCTTTAATATGATTAGACAAATTTGTTAGAAGTTTTCAAGCTAATAAACCAACAAGAATTTCTATAATAGTGACATTTTCCATAGTGACAAGTAAAGAATGCACCTTATTTAGGTTAGTTTACTTTTTATATCTGCCTTTAACCAATCATATTACATTTGGCATTGATTGGATGGTATTTCACATTATTTTTGCAACTTCCAGTAAATATGTCAAGTACAATCAATGTTTCTTGAAGACAAAAAAAGTTTCTCACCAATCATTTACAGCTACCTTACAATGTTGAATTTCATCTGGATTGTTCTCGCTGGCGTCATAAATATTTTCTCCTCGATACGCTTCGTTTGAATGTCTGACTCCGTTATCTACACAGTTTAATGCCCAAATTTTCGCGCCGTCCGCTAAACTATGATCCCATTTTAATTCTGTTAATTGATAATTTCTGCGCAGTTCGTTAACGGCATTTAAAATAGTATCTGATGAGAGGTAAAATAAATCATGAATGATCCAAAAACTATATTTAATTTAATCAACACGTTGCTGCTGAAAAACATATGACTTTTTTACATGATATTTCAGATTAAAGCAATTCTGAGTTCTTGATAAATTTCCGAATGTTTTCGGTTGCATACATGTTTCACTGTCTTAATGAGTTAAATAGAGAAGATGTAGCCGAAGGACATCATTTAACTTACCGCCAAACTTGGTCATCGACATACTTGCAACAGGAAAATGAATTTCAAATTCCAAAACGTTAAAATCTAATGAGAAAAAATTAAAACAAAATTTTCATCCAGGAATTTTCCATATTTGAAAACGACTCATAAATATCCCTGAAGGACGGACAGTATCTACAGATAGACGACAATCACATACGTATGAGGCCAAGAAGAAACAAAAACAATTGGAAGAGCGTAAAAATGAAATCAAACATTGTGCTGTACTGACGTAACGAATCGTGGTAGTGTGGTTGTTTCTGTCTTACGGATAGATTACGTGAATGTTTAATTGAAATACTTAAATCTTGCATTTGAAAATAATTTTGAAGTTAAATGTCAACAAAAGATGCCTAACTTACTCTTTGTTGAACTGCCAATACACAAATCAGGAAGAACATGATTAGACGTCTTAACAAGCGCAATATATAAGAAACTACTTGAATATAAATAAAAAATTAATTGAGTATCTATATTATATAATGATGAGTGTGTGTCACATTTTTATTTTAGACAGTGATAAATTTTTTTGAATCTTACGGTCAAAATCTTCTTAATTGAGGTCATATTCTTCATTACGCCATGCTTTTCGTATACGGTTATTATATAGTTGCACGTGTCGTGATGTCAGCATTTTTTCGCCACGGAGGAGCCATTACATTGCATCCCCAGGTGATTCAAATTTTCGTCACGAGTTTTGCGTATATCATTTTCGAAGTTAGATGTGGAAAAAAAAATTACCAGGGTTACTAGTCTTACAATAATACTGGAAGGTTAAACAAAGCTGTTTAATTTTTTAATGTCTACCTGTGACATATGAGTATATGACATAGGATATATGACATATGAGTACAACGTATGAGTCATTAGGTTCATATTAGGAGATTCTTTATTTTCTTGAAGTAAAAATTCATTAAAATTTACAAATTCATTAAAAACCGAGTAAAACATATCATTATTTAATAGCTTTATCAGATTTCTATCAACAAATTCTTCCATATTTGGATAATTAGGAAGAAGGCAAACAACGCAAATAAATAATCGAAGGCTTAGCAAGAATTTTAATCAGTTTTAATCAGTTAATTAGTATCAGTTAAATCAGTTTTTCGTGCATATGTTGAAATATAAAAGTTATATAAAAGTTATATATACATACATACTAGTAATCCGGCTAAAACGTTTTATAAAGTTTAACTTCGAAAAGGATGTGTCAAATTCGCTATTCCCGTGTGCAAACCCCGTGACGAAAATTTCAATTTGGGAACTGAAAACAGAAAATGAATACATGTTTTACAGCTTGAAAAACAGATCAAGAAATGTAGGGTCGTTTTAGTACGACCAACCGTTACATAGATAACGTCGATTAAAGGTTTTGATGACATCATAGTGGCACCACCCAAAACAACTTAGACCCAAATTTTTTGTCTCCCCATTTCCTGTACGGCAAAGCCTCAGTTATCGCTATTGGTTCTGGAGATATTTTCGTAAACTTCGTAACAAAATTCATCACTCTCTCATATAAAAAGTGTCACACACACTTGCTATTATATAATAGATATATTTAATATGACATATAACATGTGAGTACATGACATAGGACTTATGACATATGAGTATGACATATGAGTCATTAGCATCACGCGGTATTTTCGTGAGGTGAGAATTCAATGAACTTTATCAATTCATTAAAAACCGACGTAAGCAGGGTTTAACAGACTTCAAAAGACAGTCAGGAAGCAGGGCAAAAACGGTAATAAATAATTAAATGTTTATCGCAAATTTCAATCAATTAAATATTGAAATTGAAATTAATTAATTGGTTGAAATTTGTGATAAACATTTAATTATTTAAAAGCATTGTTGCCCTTCTTCCTGATTTGTGGATTATCCAAATATGGAAGAATTTGTTGGTAAGAGTCTGATAAAGCTCCTGAATAATTACATGTTTACCTCGGTTTTTAATGAATTAATAAATGTCAATGAATTCTTACTTAAAGAAAATAAGGAAACACTTAATATGAGGCTAATGAGTCATATGTCGTACTCATATGTCATATGTCCTATGTCCTATACTCATATGTCATAGGTCATATTATGAAAAACGACGGAAGCGATGCATTATTTGGCTCAACCCACCTTTTTCTTAGAGCGTCTCGCAAATATTGGAAAAATTACATTTGGTCAGAAAACATTTCCCAAAAACATAAGATTTCCACAAGCTATTCATCAAAAACTTAATAAAAGTCAGCTACTCCTGTATGACTAATGCCGGCACGAAAAATTCTGGGCACAGTAAGCAAATTTTGTTGGCAACAGATAAACCTTCCGGATGCAATTGTAGAAAAAAATCAATGCTTGTTATCGAAATTTATTTATCAAACAGAGGTGGGTAACAACAAAGATGAAGAGAAAATAATATACATAGGTGCCGCTGAAACTACGTTTAAAGAAAAATATCACAACCACAAACGGGATATAAAATCACCGACGTATAGAAAAAGTACTGCAGTGTCAAGCTACGTTTGGAGTCTAAAAGAATAAAAGAATGGGCCAATTGTCAGTTGGATAATTGTCAAAAACGCGAACGCTAAAGCCAGATCGAATTATTGCAAATTACGTCTGACAGAGAAAATTGAACTCCCTTGATGACCCAAAATTACTTAATTCAAAAAACGAGTTTAAAAGTAAATGTCGTCATGATAATAAATTGTTGTTAAAGAATGTTAAGAGAATTGGTGTGGGTTAAACATAAGAACGCGAGATTTTGATAGGTTTTTAATTTTGTATTTATGCTTGCTTTTTGTTTTATCTTATAAATTTAACAAAATATCTGGTTACTTGTGGCTGAAGATTGTCAAGCATGAAACTTAAAATCGTACAAAAGTACTGTGTATTTTATGGAATCCAACACATATAATATATAGTTCCACCCTTCGAGAACTCCTGAAGCGCAACTCGTCATATACTATACATGCCTTTATATATACTTTCAATATATTTCAGCATATGCAAGAAAAACCGATTGAATACAAAGACGCATGGGTATCTCATTTTCTTGCGCTGGGAATCACCTAAAATTAATTTATCAATTTAAATTTGCAACATACATCTAAATATTCATTAGCGTTATTTGTCTTTTATCATGTTTGCATGAATTTTATATGATATTAGCTAATAATATTTTTAAAAGATACTAAATCAATTTATTAATTTAGTTGAAGTAGTTTCCTATATTCTACGCTTGTTAAGCTGTACGTTCATTTTTTTCCTGTTTTGTGTATTGGCAATTCGACGAAAGGTAAGTTATGTATTTAATATTAACAATCAATTTCAAATTATTTTTAAATGCAAGCTTAAGGTATTTCAATGCAAAGTTTACGCCATATATCCATAAACCTGCAACTATCAAACGTAAATACACGATTTCATAACATCATCATGTAGTAATGCTTGATTCCATCTTTTCATGCTTCTAATTGCTTTCACATTTTATTGGCATCCACACGCGTGTGCTAGTTGACATTGAGTAGATACTGTCTGTCTTTCAAGGATTTTGAACGCTAGTAAGCTATTGTATGGGCCTTAACATTAGTTTTCGGATATAGCCTATAAGCATCAAAATCAGACAGACAAGCCTGCAGTAAATCTTTCGTTTAAAGATTAACGTTGCTTAAATGGTATTGCATAGATATTTGCGCAGGACTTGATAGAAATAATTTTGCCAACGCTTTTCCTTTTGAAGAAGTTTTTTAATGAAAAATGTCTTGATAAAATTTTGTTAATTTATCTTATCAGTTTCCAACGTTTCGGATTCTGAAATTTATTTTCCTTTTTCAGGTATGTCGATCAGCAAGTTTAATGGTAAGGTTAATGATGTCCTTCGGATACATATTTTCTAAGTAATTCATTAAGACAGTGAAATATGCAGGCAGCGGAAAACATTCAGAAATTTCTTAAGGTCTCAGAACTGCTGTAATCTGAAATATCATGCAAAAAGTCATATGTTTTTCAGCAGCAACGTGTTGATTAAATTGAATATAGTTTTTGGATTATTCATGATTTATTTTACCTCTCATCAGATACTGTTTTAAATGCAGTTAACAAACACCGTAGAAATCATCAATCAGCAGAATTAAAGTGGGATTATAGTTTAGCGGAAGACGCAAGAAAATATGCATTGCATCTTATAAACACAGGAGAATTTGAACATTCAAACGTAAGCGACCAAGGTGAAATTCTTTATAACGGTTGCGAGAACGATCCCGATGAAGTTCAACATTGTAAGCAAGCTGTAAATGATTGGTGAGATACTTTTTGTCTCCAAGAAACATTGATTATACTTGACATATTTACTGCAATTTGCGGAAACTATGTGCAATACCATCCAATCATTACGAAATGTACTATGATTGGGTAAAGGAAAATATAAAAAATTGAACTGTCCTGAATAATTTGCACCCTTTACTTGTTACCATGGAATATGTCAATATTACGGAAATTCTTGTTGGTTTATAAGTTTACAAACATGTAACAAGTTAGTCCAATCGTAATATCCTTAAAGAAGAAACATCCGTATTTCATTATAGGTACGCTGAAAAAGAAAAGTATGATTTCGAACATCCTGAATCAAATGGTTATTCTGCTTTTACTACCCTGGTATGGAAGTCTTCAAAAGAATTTGGAGCCGGTTGGGCAAAGAACGACAAGAGAATCGTGATTGTTTCACGATTTAAGCCAAAAATTACTTCTCAATCCGATTTTAAAAAGAGTATTTATCCCTACTATTAACTTGAAATGCGATCTCTTCAAAGACTTGACGAAGTAACGAAAATATGTAGCGACCAATACTTCTAACAGACAAAACATTTCGACTTTTTCAAAATTTTTTTATTTCGTCTTTTTTTTACCTATTGACGTAATTTAGATGGTGACTACCGTAGAAACAGTAGAGGCTTGGTGTATTTGGTCCCCAGATTTATTCTCTTCCTTTTAGTATAATTCTAAGAGGATTGGTGATAGAAATTGTTGCTTTGGGAGAATTAATTAGGGGAATCATCGCAATCAGGCAGGGAACTTTGGCACTAGATTTCAGGGCCTTTATTTGTTTATTTATTTGTACCGCCAATATTTTGCAAGGATTAGGGATTGAGACCAAATGGAAGATTTTTCAAAGATTTTCTGACAATAGTTCCTAAATCTAAACTACACTACGTTTACACGTATATTAGTATAGGTAGCGGCTTTTCGGCTTTGGTTCCATTACGTTCATATTAAGTGCGCCTTACAGACTTAGCTACAATCAAACAACTTTTCCATCGAGTACATCAAGCCAAAAAAAGCAATAACAAAATTTCAAAAAAAATCAACGGAAATTTGCACCAACCAAGCTTTAACCGATTAGGTAGTATGATGTGCTTTAAGGGTTTTATATCAAAAATGTACACTCGCTCTTATAGCCTCATGTTTCATAAAATTTGAAGGGAGCTGCACAAGATCAGTAGATGTAGATGAAGATTAAAATAAGCAAATGAAGATGAATTAAAACATTAACTCACAAGGTTCTTAAAGGCCAGCAAACTCGAACCTAGGATTTCTTTCTATATATAATAGCCAGATCATTTGTATGGAAGTTGCTACTTAAAAACGAAAAGCGTGGCTATACTGACACAATACTGAGTAAGGAATATGTGATGCAATTAACATGCAATATATTAGCTGAAGCTTTTTGAGAAAAATGTCTAATAAATTATAATTTAAATTATAAATTATAATGTCATAAGGAAGTTTATTGTGACAGCCTGCCATAACAAAGCAAAGAGCCACTGACTTGTCTGATTTCATTGGTTCAGAATTTTCGAAACACTATAATATTAAATAATGAATAGCAATAATAGTATTCGTATACATAATCATGACAGCGTCACCTCTCAGGTAATATATGTCGAGAATGTAATACTTTCGCTGAAAAAATCTTGAATTTTCAACAGATTTGTCAGAAGAAACAAAGTCAATTAAGGCAAACATGCATACAACCATGTGACGAAACAATTGCACCAGAATCGAAGATGAAGTTTAACTTAGTAAGCACACAGATGCTTTATCAATATAGTTTCAACGTCGTCTTTAGTCTTTGAACGACGATTGTTTAAAGAGCGAAATGGTAAAATTAAAATAATGTCGGTTTTGACATCAAAACAACGATTAAAAGAACTTCCAGAAATTCTGGTGTACAGACCCTGTGCGTCACACCAAAAACAACGTTTCTTTGACAATATAATAAGTAAGTGAGTGATTCAAATAAAAAAGCAACAGATTTAAGAGTTAATTAAAAAATGTGTAGAGTAAACTTCTGAGAACTCAAATCGCCAAACGAATTTTATGTCATTGATATTGGCGAATAAGAAACGATTACACTTTCATAACAGTAGTACTTTAAAGAAGACAACGCGTGATCAAAGAGTACCAAATTTCCTGTAATGACAGCTGCGACGCTTATTAGAAATACCACCTTTTGGATGCACCGTTTAATAGACGGTGGCATTTATTAAAAGGTGGCCTTCAATACAAATTGAAAAACAACATAGAATAGACCTTCAGCAGCAATGTTTACTTTTCCGAAAAGACAAGTTACATATTTTATATGAATTAAAAAACTCAATATGACTGTTGTCGTCCTCTTTCCTTGCATGAAATATTTCATTGCTTTCACTGAAGTCAAAATCAGGGCCCCAATTGATAGCAGCGTTTACACTGAAGGGGGTACCCTGGTGAAATATGTTTTTAAATAAAATAAAATATATAAAAATAAAAAATTTTGAAAAGGGTTTTTCAGAAGGTTGCATCTAATGCACTGCCTCAGCTGCAGCGACAATTGAGTTAGTCGAATTCTGATTACGCTATTGGAATGAACAAGAGGATGTCAGAAAATTAACTTTTACTAATGTAACTGTCTAACTCGTGGCATATTTTTTAGACACGAGAATATGGTTTGAATTTTCCTACACAGTTAATTACACAACAATGAAAATTCATCCAAATATCAAAGAATTTGTTGATAAAGGTCTGATACAGTTATAAATAATTACATGCTTACCTCGGTTCAATGAATTAAAAAATTTCAGTGACTTCTCAACTCAAGCAAATGAAGCTAAATGTGATGCTAATGACTTATATGTCACACTCATATGTCATTTTTCCTATGTGTTCTACTCATGTGCCATGTCATATGGCATACTTAGTAGATATATATATATACATATACGTATATATATACTTCTAGATACAGCATAAAGGCAACCATTCCGATTTTATGTAGATATGGGACACATTTTCATCGAAGCTTGAAACCTTTCATAAGCCTTCCCTTGGAACTCTTTATGAAGTTTCATTGTGTATATCTCAAATTACTGTAGCAAGTTCGGATTTTTTTTAAGAAATGTACTAACTGTTGCCCTTAATTGAAAGGTGGAAAATTTTGTTGCCCTAATTTTACTAACCATTAGATTCTGGGTATGGGCAACATTTACTGTTGCCCTTACTATTACATATTTTGCATTACAATATACCATGACTTCAGTGGCGGTGTTTCCACAGTGGGCTTTCTCATCCTACGTCCGACTTGAGTTCCAGGCATGTGTACCTTGCCTACCTAGGTCGAAAATCCCATAGACAAGAGGACAAGCGGCAAGTTTGAGAAAAGGAAATTGTCAGTAAATTCTCTTATATCTAACCATAATCAATGGCTGGCGTTTGTAAACTTGTGAACGAAACAGTACACTTTCTTGATGTTTTTTACGAAAAAACGTTTTATGTGGCAATGAAGAATAACAAAAAGAATGAGGTGAAAGGTATATTTCAACATCAAATTAGTTTGAGGTGCTTTAAATTTTGCTCCCTTCGAACTCCCATCTTTGCACGCTCGTTATTGATCCTAGTTCTGACAACCAGGTACTTGTCAACAGGAGCACGATTTTCTCGTAGAAATTCGATCATTTCATCTTTACCTGAAAGATTTAAAGTCAGTGAGGTTATCTGAAGTCTATAAACACTGATTACACATTAAAAATCAAATATACAAGTAACACTCATCATGTAAGCAAATCTCATTAACAAATTTTACTGCCGTATCATTGTAGACTAAGTTGTATGTAAACTTCTTATTGGCAAAGTCATGATCTGAACATAGTAAATAATATGTACAGAATTTTGAAGAACATGAAATTCATACGCGATAATAAATTTTCAGTTCAAGATCTAAGCAACAGGAAAGAAAACCTTATCTAAATAAACCTCACTTGCCATCAATCACTGATAGAAATTTTGATGAATTTATGTCGCGTGTTATTTGTTCGACGCAATTTCGCAATTAAATTCGAGATACTTACTCGGCATTGGCTTTACAGCAGCCCTGGTAACGTAATCTCCAAATCTTTTGTTGAAATTTTTAATAACTTCTGGTGTCCAACGGAATGATTTCATTGCTGTAAAATGATAGCAAAAACATCAATCTTCTTATAACAATGTAAGTGAATTTATATTTATCATTACACATCACAAGTCATTGAATAAATACCACAATAAGAAAGAAAGTATAAGGCAATACGAAATAATCGACTGAAACTTACGTAAATCCTTTTCAACCTCACTTGAACTTTTAGGTCGGACAACTTCCTCATCCTCAGTAGAACTATGATCTAAAAATTAAAAGACTTTGATTTTAGAGCCTAACTAGCCATAATACTGAATCTCAGAATGTAAAAAAACAAGTAATACAGATTTACCAGACAGTGGTCGATAATTCCCATCACTTTCTTCATCATCTTCACCAGAATCCCTTTCATACGCCTTTTCTATCCCTGAAACAGGCATTAAGGCAATTAGCAAATTTTACAATAACAATGATTTAAAATAAGATATGAAAGAAAACAGAAGAATAAACATAAAGAATCCTACCTAACAATTTTTTTGAGTCACGCTTCCTAAGTCCATACGGCTTTACTAAACATGCTAAATGAAAAAAATAGTATATCAGACAGAATCACCGAATGTAACTAACTAACTAGATCTTGAAAAGAGAATGGAAGCGTCTTAGAATATAAGTGTTTTCAAAGAAATAGTAACCTGTTTCTACAACATCACTTTTGGATGTCCTTTCTCGAGTTTCACGTGAATGTACAGGCTTTACTTGTTTAGTGTGTTTAGGTTTTTCAATTTTTTGCGAAAATTTGGGTGCACGAATCGGTTCATTGGTAGAAGTGGCTATAACTGGAAAAGTACAGAGATTTGGCATTATTATTCCTATGGCAAATTTCTCCACATGCACATCAGAATGACCTACATCAAGAGGCTCCTCAAAAACTCAACTTACCCTTATCTAGATTAAGCAAGTTCTTGCCAACTGTTGTTACTTCCATTATAGCAGGGGGTGCTTGGTAACTGTTTATATTAACAGCTTCGGAATGTCCCATATGTTTAAAAAACAAATTTCTTTCTTGAGCACTTAAATTAAGTGCAGAAAATAAAGTTGCAACACGATGCCTATTGTTGGTAGCTTTAAAATTTTCCGGTTTTTCTAATTCCACTTTGGTCATAACATTGTAGATACAATGCCATCCAGAAGCATGCTCTTCACTTTGTTTCGTACTAGCGAAGAGATATTGATTTTCAGGCGCAACCCCACAAACATTTCTGACACTAATATCAGAAAGCTTTTTGAGAGCTTGCATTGTGTCTGGTGGTATTAAAACTGGGACAAGGTGATTATTGCCTGAAAAAAAGAGTAACGCTTTGCGTGTGAAAGGCATACGAAATTTAAGAATCTCAATTATGTGTAAATTATGTAAGTAACTTACCTTTACCAGTCATGTAAGTAATCTTAAGATCGTTAACAAGTCTTTTTTCTAGGTCGTCAAGATCATCCAGTCTTTGATCATCTATCCAAGAATCATTAACAGCTTCTTGAAACTCTCTTAATGTTAATCGAGCAGCTTCCCCGCCTAAATAAAAGAATTTAAAATAAAAAAAAGCACAGCTAAAGTCTCAAGGACCGAAATGTCTGCATTTACTTTACCTCGCCGTGCATTCAGCAATGTGAGTCTGGAGCAAGCACAATCTCTCAATTCAACAAAACTGCTGGAATCAAAAAGATGCATAGGGTCAAGCAGCGCTTTCATTCTATCATTTACGTAAACTTGAAACTTTTCCACATCTTTTTCTAAAGGAAGCTCTGATGGTTTTCTTAATTTGATGTTCCTGTTTCTGTTAAGTTGGTAGACAGCATCTCCGAAAACATAATCTTCCATCATTTCCAGCACACTGACAAATTTTTCAATCTCCTCTGAGCGGTCATCTTTCTTTTGAGCAAGATAAAATCCTTTCATAATCTTTGCCGATCTTTTCAGCAAGTAAAAAAGGTTCTGCTTAAGTCCTGGTTTAAGCTCCGCATCTTCTCCTGTGGAATATTTGTTTATGGATTCCGTTAATGCATCAAAGTTTGATCTATCAAACATATCTATGGCAGTTCCATTTTCTAACTTAACACGAGGGATTTCTTTGAATATAATGACCAATCGTCTCATATCTGTTCTCACTGACTTTTTAACTTGGGACAGCTTCCCAGCTTTTCTTTTGACCTTGTTATATAATACGGAACCTATCTTCAATATTGTCATATCCTTCTGACATAGTCTCCCGATATCATCATTTCGAAAAACTGACAAAACATCATTTCTAAATTCTTCACTAACTTCAGTTTCATCATTGGCTTCCAGCAAATTAGCTGGAATTGGTATCACAGTCTTACATGAATGTTTCTGACAGTTTTTTTATGATGAAACCAATACTTTCTGTTACAAAACATTAAGCAGTGACTACAAAAAACTGGCTCTGTTGTTTTATCAATTTTGGGAGCTCGTTCTCGCTCATATACAGGTTTTACTTTGCATGCTTCCACACGATTCACCTCACATATCCCTTTTCGTCGAAAAGTTTTAAAAGCTTCGTCTTGTTCCTTCCCTTTCATACCAAGGGCTTCCTTTACTTCAGGAACATTCTTGTGTTTCGTCCTGATGTGGCGTCTTAAGTAAGTTTGCCGCTTCTGACAAAATATACAAAATCGTTTTGGCTTCTTTTTTCTTTTCTTTCTCTTCTCGACATGAGCCTGTGAAGTATAATAGCAAACAATAAATCCTGCAGCAAGTAAGAGAAAAACTATGTAAATAAATCTTAATAGACATTGGGTCATGTCAATGAACTTGAAAGTGACATATAGTGACATAATATTGAAATAGATTCATCTATTTCAAAATGACAAGATTTTTCATTTCATATTACCTCTGTATCTACAGATGATCCATTCATTGCATCATCAGAGTTTTCAATTATCATATCTGCATCCAGCTGAAACCCTGAATCATTAATAGGGTCGACCTAAACAAAACGATTAAACAAAACACTTTATTGAAATTGATAAGATAATGCAATTTGTGTGTTATAATATGTTTTAAAGACTTATCAGATTTTTAGGGTGGAACAAAATGTTTTTCAAAGAAGAAGATGGATTCTATTTACAAGGCTTTGTCTACCATTTCTACACTGTTTTCTAGCTCATTAATGTAAATAAACCTATGTAGTTTGCAAGGATTAGACAACTAATAACTTCTGCTGTAACACTTCCGGCTATATCAGCAATGAAAAAAACTCATGTGAGTATGAATATTAATTTAAAAGTTGTTAGGGGAAATTCAGTAGGTTATTACTTTGAAATATGATAGCCAGGATATGTTTAATTTCTATGAAAATTGTCAAATTGTATGATTTAATTTTATGAGTAGGTCTTTTTTGTTTGATATGTCTGTAAGAATTTCATGGTTATAAAAACATTTGATTGTAGACCCAAAATTTTTGGATATTAAATTTTCCACATAAGTTTTGACTGACATCAAAAATGGCCGAGAGTTTTATTAATGTAATACCTGTTCTGGGATAACTTCTGAAATATCACTGATCACAGTATCATCTTTGATAGTGTGTTCTTTTGAAGAGCTCGCCTAAGAATTTAAAATTGATCATTTGCTAAGACAGATGCCCTGATAAAGTGAACAATGTTTTAAATATATTATGTGACAATACCTGTTCGGAGATATTTGGTGCTATATTACTTATCACATCATCAGAATCGTTGATAACACATTCATTGGATGGGTTTATCTAGGAAAGTTAGATCAGGGATTACAGAACAATGACCTGTCATGGTAAAGAAGCCCTTGCCAGCATCTTGACCATTATACTTCAATATATGATACAGCTAACTTTTACTCACCAAATTATTTTGACCTGTTGCTTTGGGCATGTCAAAAGTTTTGATGACACAGGAAACAGAGTCTTGTATAACAGTCAATTCAGCATTTTCAACATAATTCTACATATATTCTTCCACAGATTTCTTTGTAACAGCAGTTTTCTGTTTGCCAGACATTTTGTTTTTATCAACATTATTAGGGATGTTGGTAACAGACTCTATCATATCAGATACTTCATTTGCAACAGCAGTTTTCTGGTTAGTCCACATGGACCTTTGTTTGAAAAAGATTTTATTTGTATCATCAGATTCGAGGACATCAGTGACAGACTCTTGCATACCGGACAGTTCATAGTTTTCTTCAACGACCTTGGATATAGATTGCTGTATACCAATCATCTATTTTATATCAGAAAGAGATTATATTCATCAATATTCATATAACTTATATTTATAAATTCATAACATACTTCATCACTGGAGGAATCCTCAAAATCAAGTGATATTTTAACAGCTTTTCCATCTCTTTTCGTTCTTTGTTGCAAAGTGAAATCAATGATGCAGTTCTACATGGTGTTAAAATCAAAATCTTAAAATGACATAAAACAGATGAAACAGATAAACCTGTAAACAAAGAAAGATAGCCTTACCTCCTCAGCTGATGTGAAAGGCGAGGTATCAGTCACATCCGGCAGGATGTTTTTCTGACAGTTAGTTTCAGAGCCTAAAGATGACTAGAACAGATTTTAACATAAGCACTAGTTTGATTTTAATTGCTATTATTTGTTTAGACATATTTATAAATGCATGATTTATGTATATAATAAATATTTATTATTAAAAGTTTTCAAACATGATATTTACTAAAGAGAAATACATTTAAATATATATACAATATATACAATTCTTATCTATACAATTTGCATTCACTTACAATAATTTTATCACATATCTGGTTTGCTTTCAATGGAAAATTGAATTCTTTCTAAAAGGATTTTAAATGTGACAAGTTTCAATGGTTTAAAGAATGGCTGAAATAAAGATATCATGCAGCAAAGTTGAAACACTGGGGTGGCTTCATAATCAAAGTAATCACTTAAAAGAAATCTTTGAAAGACTTACATTCATAATTTAAGAAACCATAAATGAATGAATACTGACCTTTTTCCTCCACCATAGATTTCTCACACCATAATTATATCGGAGTTCAGTACCACCATCAATACTACAAAGAGCTTGCAGACAAAGATGAGGTTTATCATTCATGCTAACAACTTTCATTACACAGTTTGGATTTGATGAGTCATTAACAAATTTGCCAAGGTTGTTGTTGTCAGTAGCATCTAAGCTAAATAGAATAAATTGTCAAGTTACAAAATAGCAGAAAAACACTAAAGACTAAAGACAACACTAAATAATCATAAATCTCCTTGCACAACCATAAGTTATGTTAGAGATAGAAACTTAAGGGCAATGTGACATTAACTCTTACATCATTTGGATTCTTTAAACCAATTAAACTTTTACGAATTCAGTTTTTTTGCACCTTGATTTACAGAAAAAGTAAACCAATTCCAAAAAATTTCTAAATTCCTAAATCAATTTCCTTACCAATATGATGTTCCTTTATGTTTAAAGAAGTAGATATAATTTCCTTTATTGTCTTTTTCGTAAACCTTTTCACGGGAAAAGCCTTCTTCCTCACTTACAAGTTCACCTAATATAAGAATATGGTTGTTAATAAAAGTCCAAATTTTTAGTTAATTTTTTTTCTTAAGCCTATGGCTTAAAGAATGGAGTCACAGGAATTGTAATGCTAAGGTTATTACATTTGCGAGCTTATTAACAGCAATATAGCAAAAAATAATCACACCTTTATATTCTAACAAGAATGATCCTTTTAATATTTTTGCTTTTGCAAAAACTCCCCATCCTAATATATAAATATGCACATTTATAAAGTTGGTAACCTGGACATCAACAGTAGCACTTTTACCAAATTTTTAACATTATATACCTATTGTGTCATTAATGTATAGCTTTTCAAAAAATGATTTATCTACATCTTTCAGAACCCATTCCTTTGCTTCATCATCAAAGGTAATCTTTTTAGTATGCTGTCTTGTCTGTCTTGTCTTGTCTCTTTTACACTTTTCACCTTCCTAAAAAGTTATTATGCTTTGTTTTGTAACAAAGAAGTAAAACAAATAGTTATCACAACAGATAAACAAGAAATCATAACTATAACTAATCATAACTGGTTATTGTCGTGATGTTGTCTCCTGTTAGTTGCATGATTATTAACCAAAAATTAACTTCTTTCAGATATTTACCTGTCTATTCTCACCGACATCAATGCTGTTGTTCAGTAGTCTTACGACCTAACAAAACAAATGACAACCTTGAAATATCAATCAGGGAAATAAAATTTTATAGTATCCATATACAATTTTAGAATTACAAGGCTTAAAAAAAGGCTTACATTAGTCATATTAGGCCTGTTACCAATTGTATCATTCCAACAACTTTCAATGGTGTGTAAGATTATTTCTAATTTATCATCAGGATAAAGAGATGTGAGAATTTCTAAACCTGGTCTCAACCCTTTGCGTAGTGTATTCTTTAACAGTTCATCATTAAAAACATTCAATACTTTCTCCCAAGGTGAGTTGAGGTTACTTAAAATCTCAAAAAAGGTGATACCAAAACTGTAAATATCAGAAGAAAAAGTTAAGAGTGAGGTTTCACCAAGTACAATCTCTGGTGGTAAGTAGGTATATGTTGTGCCTAAAGACAAGAAAAATATGAGTTATGCAAATTATTAGTATATGTGTATAAGTTCCTCCATTCCAACAGGAAACAGCACATTTTACAGTGAGAATTCAGTGATACACTAGTAAAAGTAAATGTAGTAAATGTCTAACTATTCTAGGAAATTTAGTATCATACAAACTTGAACTGAAAATTAACATACAGTAATTCCTCCTCATTTTTAAGAAATCAAAAAGAAAAAAAAGCAAACCTTTTAATGGATTTGTGGTCATGATACTGCGACAAGTGTCTTTCATTTCAGAGATATGACTAAAATCAGTAACTTTGACAATTATTTTATCAATAGTTCCTGTAACAAGAATATTTGTAGGTTTGATGTCTCTATGAACAATTTCCTGATCATGTAAGTATTGGAGGCCTTTTGCAATCTGAGTTCCATAGTCTAACCTTTCTTTAAAACAAAAATAATCATTGTCATTAAAAATAGTCACAAGTTCTTTTAAATTATGTATCACAGTACCATCAAATGATACCTCACAAAGTTCAAAGAGTAAAGCTCCTGGTCTAGTTGAGTAACCACGCAAACTAAAATTAACAGGAACATTGAAGACCTCTAAGAAATTTACTTTTTCTTCAAGCCGTTTTAATGTTGAACTGGATGCTTTAATAAACCCAGCCATTGTTGACAAAACCAAATATAAATCTCACAATATAAAGCATGTGTCGTTGCAAACAACTCAATGATTTCTTACTCCAATTACTGTTGTCATGTCTACTTTACTAAAACTGAAATCATATAATTATGAGAGCTGTTCACTAGCAGTTTGTCTCGACTCTTGCATCCGAAAAATTTCCGTTCGGCTAGAAAAACTTAACAAAAAGGAAAGAAAACTGTAAAAGAGAAAAAATTATTCCCCAATTACTTTACACATGCACACCTAATTTACAAATTTACGGATTATTCTGCCGATTTTCAGAAAGCTGAAGTGAAGTTTTCCTGAAGAAAGCCCCACATATACTTACATACTTTCACAATCACAATAAAGATGAAGGTTTTGCAATACATGATATGCCATACCAAAAAGAGAGAGTATCATAGCCAATAAACAATATTGCAAATAGATTAGATACAGGGTGACAAGGCCTGCTGAGTCAATGTTAGTCAATGCATTTTCCTTAAATTGTTTATATCCGGGACCATTTTTATGAAATGGATTTCATTTAAGTTTTCCATGAGCAGATTATGCAGACAGAAGAAGGTTCCAATAAGTTTCTGCCATGTGTCATTTGCAAGGGCGAGTAATACAATCTGCACATAAAACAAAGGTATGAATAGTTTATTCTGAAATAAGAATTTATTGATTTATTGAATACAAAGCAAAGAGTGTAATAAACCATATTCACAAATGGTAGTGCAGCCATCTCAGTCCGTCTTTTTTATGATTTCTGAGACTAAGTATCAGATAGAAAGTGTTGGATCTTGTTTGAGTAAAACAGTATTCAATTACATCAGTAAATGCTATCAAATGAATGCAACATCTTCAAAGTGTCCACCATAAAAAAAGTCGCCCCTACACATACAAATATACACAGTGTGCACTGTACATTTTCAAAGCGTCCACCAATAAAGAACTGTTGCCCTCATGCATACAAATATAACAATAGGTGTTGCCCTTATCCTTAGATAATCTGCATACCATTTTCAAAGCATTGATCTATAAAGAACTGTTGCCCTTATCCATACATATATACATAGTGTACACTGTACATTTTCAAAGCGTCCATCAATAAAGAACTGTTGCCCTTATGCATACAAACATAACATTAGGTGTTGCTTTTATCCTTAGATAATCTGCATACCATTTTCAAAGCATCCATCTATAAAGAACTGTTGCCCTTATCCATACATATATACATAGTGTACACTGTACATTTTCAAAGCGTCCATCAATAAAGAACTGTTGCCCTTATGCATACAAACATAACATTAAGTGTTGCCCTTATCCTTAGATAATCTGCATACCATTTTCAAAGCATCCATCTATAAAGAACTGTTGCCCTTATCCACACATATATACATAGTGTACACTGTACATTTTCAAAGCGTCCATCAATAAAGAACTGTTGCCCTTATGCATACAAATATACTTTAGGGGAAGAAACTTTCGCGGGAAGAAACTTTCGCGAATGGGAAAATTCGCGAAATTTTTGCATTTCGCGAGAATTAACTTTCGCGAATGGAGCTCTCTAAAATATTTCGCGGGAATAAACTTTCGCGAATCAGGCTACCTGCTATAATTTGTTTTCTTTGATCTAACCTTTGTTTTCAGATCACGAAAAAAATTTTTGGCGAGTTTCAAAAATTTAGTTCTCTTTTGTATATTTACAACCACACCGTGGGAAAATAATTTTTGCATTCCTTAGATAACAATCAATATATATAGTAATGACGTCATAACTAAACAAGTTTATAACAATATTATGCTTATCAGTGTACAAGTAAAACAAAACATTGTCTATATCATACCCTTGATGATACCCACCAGTTTTAACCCAAAACTTCGTAAAATTTCGCGAATTGCTGTTTTTCATATTTTTTTTCGCGAGAAAAAACTTTCGCGAATCAGCCTTTACAGAATTTTTCGCGGAAATAACTTTCGCGAATTTGCCCAAAATTCGCGAAAATCGCGAAAGTTTCTTTTCGCGAAAGTTTCTTCCCCTAAAGTAACATTAGGTGTTGCCCTTATTCTTAGATAATCTGCATACCATTTTCAAAGCACCCATCTATAAAGAACTGTTGCCCTTATCCATACATATATACATAGTGTACACTGTACATTTTAAAAGCGTCCATCAATAAAGAACTGTTGCCCGTATCCGTATACAAATATAACATTAGGTGTTGCCCTAATCCGTAGATAATCTGCATACCATTTTCAAAGCGTCCATCAATAAAGAACTGTTGCCCTTATACATACAAATATAACGTAAGGTATTGTCCTTGTACGTAGATATAATCTGCATACCATTTTCAAAGCGTTCACCAATAAAGAACTGTTGCCCTTATCGATGTGTTTTTTTAATGTTCCAAAAACAGGACATAAATGTAAATGGATTTTTGAAAGTATTATCTCTGAGTAGGAAATGAGATTATTGAAATGAGCGGATATAATTTAAATTCATTCTGGTCCAAGGCCCATTCTATTAGGATTTACCAGTCAAATTCTATGCTGAACTGAGAACTGAGCAAATTGTTAGCATTTTTCATGAGCAAAAGTTAACATTGGTTCTTAAATCAGTTTATCTCATTTAATATACAAGCTATACTTTCCAAGTTTGAAGAACATATTAGGAGCACAAAACGTTCAAAATTGAGATGTATTTTATTTTGTGGTCGATTAAAGAGCAAAAAAATAGCAGCTGGTGTATGAATCAATGAACATGTGTTAAATTCTATAAAACTTCATTAGATGTTTGATATGTTAAAATACTTTCTAAAGAAATACCCGAATTTTCCAAAAATGGTCATTAGTTGAGTAAAAAATAGCAATTTTATAACATAGTCAATTACAAAATTATGAATAATGGAAAAGTCATGTTTTCAAATAGTAATTTGCATTTTTCCATAGAATTTTAGTTTTTATCAATGAACAATACATTAAAACTTACAATAATCATAAGTGATATGTGTCCTAAAGGGTTAAAAGAGCCGAAAATGAGCAAACTATTAGCAATAATAGTAACAAATTAACCATTTTGCTCATATTTGGACCCTATACCGATGGTTTCAAATATATAACTTGTCCAGTACAAGTTTTGTGTATTCAGAAGCCAATTTGTTTGAAAGTTATCATTCTAGGGTCCAAGATTGGGCTAATTTGTAGTCAATTGGAACATTTCCTATTATTTTAACGGTTGTAACTTCGAATTAGTAAAATGCACTAACAATAACAAAGATGTTTGCTCAAACTTGGACCATTCAACATCTAATTAAATTAAAACTCAGTTCCAACAAACAAAAGGTGTACAGGAGGCTTATAAAAATACCAGCATTTATGAAATTATGGTAACAATTGGCAAACTGAATAATTGGCCTTTGCGGCATTCAGAATTGAAGATCACTTTTTGCTCAATTCTGAACCATTTAATGACCAATGGTTACTTTGCTAAGAACACTAATATTGTAATCAAATGAATGAGCTCACATAAAATTTGTTTGCTAGTAAATATTAGAAAAAAAATGTAGATTTCGTAACAAATACATATCACCTCAAGGATCTTTTGAGCTCCTTTTATGGCGACCTAATGAAAGAAAGTACTGTTTTTAGACATTTTCAGTAGTAAAAGGTATTGTTATACTTGAAAATTTGCTTTTAATTTAAAGATACCATTTATTAATCTTTTATTTTTGTCCAAAAAGCTAAAATAAGGCTCATTTTGCATAAGTGATTATAGCTAAAATCATTGTTATTCTCCTGCTCAAATTTGGACCAAAAATGGGAAATTGTGGACTTTTTAACCGTTTTCAGCTACTAAATATAGAGAAAAAACAGGTATCACAATACAAGTTTTTCTTCTATAAAGGTTTTTTTTAAAATGAGGTGAAATGCTATATATGCTATGCCATATTGTATATATTGTATATATATTATACAGGGGCCATATAATGATATTTTGGAAAAAAAACTCTGCACTGTACACTGTACATTTTCAAAGACTCGAACCTGGGAGTGCCTCATTTCAAATTTGCTCTAATCACTGATGCACTTGAAAATTTCTCTACCTCTGATAATCACAGAGAAAAAATATTGGACGCAAAAGACATATGCACAAAAACATACTGATGTGTTGTCATTGCTATTGTTATATAGCTCTCTTAGCTCACCAAAGCAAATCAAAAGAATCACTCCTTTTCACTCGAAAAAAAACTTTAGAATCAATGATTCTATCAAAAAATTGACTATTGTACTACAGTACCTAATAAAGCCAATAAAGAAAGGGATAAACTGCACTACTGATGATTTAACTTGGTCAAAATATTTGCAGTTTTCCTTAAAATCAGACACAGAAAATCTTCGCAATCAAGTGATTAGTCAGATGCAATAATCTCTGGTAGATATGAAAACTCCTTTAAAAGTGCACAAGTAAACATTTTAATGACTTGCCATCCAATGTACGACAAACATGGAACTTCAATGAATTCAGAAGCAAATCTAACAAGACGACCAGATGGTCAAAAGATTTCGCTTATGTTTTTATGAATAGCATCCCTATATATAAATAACGCCCATTCTAAATACATACTCGAGGATTCATCGAGTTACAGAGTTACAGAGCGGAATTTATAATAAACCTGTTCTGCATAATCCTGTGTGTTTTCGTACTTCTGCATAACTTCCCTGTTTCAATATTCTTTACACTACTGATGCCATTTTATGTTTTAAAAGAATGTGCTAGTATAAACATAGTAATAAGAAATTTTCATGGTGCAAACAAAACTTTATTAATAATAAGTAATAAAATTGGAACAAACAAGGCCATATTCAGGGCATTTTCGAAAATGGTATACTGGTCTGGGCGCCCAAACTATGTTGCCGAAAAACAACAACATCCATGTCCATTTTAATTACTTAGAAAAGGGATCTGATAAACTTTTCTACTATTCTTTACAATCTATAATTGAAATAGTTAAACTAAAAATCTTTGTTTAAATCAAATTTTTAAGCCCTGTTCTAGCATACAGTGCCTACAGCGCTTCTTTTCGAAAAATTTGATGCTGTAAATCACGAATTCATTCTTCAAATCCATTCAAAGTCCGAGAAGAAGTTCAACAAAAAGTAATACTTCAAAACCACCACATATCAAATTTCATACTTGATGCTTATGAATGGTCTTAATATTTTAACTCACGCAAGGGAGCTGGAAATTAAGATGCTTTTTAATTTCATTGAATAACACAAGAACGACTTCTGCTGGTACCACTTATGTTTTTATATTCTTTCATTAGGTGAACAATTAAAGTAGTATAGTACTAATTAGTATAATTAGTATAGCAAAGGAAAGTTACTTTAGCAACAGTGGTCATTATCCCTAGCAACAGCAAATTGGTGGATAATCACTTAATATACTTAAGTTATTCTTCTTTGTCAATTGAGTGCGAACAATTATATAATAAGCTGATCATGCATTTAAAGAGTATCTACGTGCGCGATTAAAATTGTGTCTTAACTAACTCTAGGAGGAAACTAGCAATCTCGGAACTCTACAGTCAAGAATAGAAGAGTTGAATTTTTGGCTGCCAACGCAGTTTTTTCTGTGGCAAATGGAAGGAAAAAACCATTGAAGCATTTAAAGCTTGGACTTGCTGTTAAAAGCACGACTGGGAGTAAGAAGTTGTTTAGTATGCTTAACAGATAATGGTCACTGTATGAGCTATTCTACAACAGAGCTAGAAACAGTTAAATGACGCCGAAATCAATATATTTTGCTTAAGCGACATCTCAAAATTCTTATCTTGACAGAGCTCTAATGTGTTAGAATTAATGTTTTACTTACTATTACAGTACTTAATATTATCTTCTTTTTGTATTCAACTAATGTTTATCTAGCCTTACTTCTCTTTGTCTGACCTCATGTTATACCCAATTGGCTTTTCACACATTCATACATGTCTTTAGTCCAGTGGTTTATTAGGTGATTAATAGTCTTAACATCCGTAACAATCTTTCATTTTATTTTATTTTAATATATAAACAAATTTCTATTTTGCATGCCCTTTTCATACTGCAACTTTATTTTATTTTACTGCATTTAGGCTAAAAGTGATTCCAAATACTTTATGGGAAAAAATTTTCCGTGAAATTAAATTCCTGCAAAAATTTTCAAAATTGGCCGTCCACGAAATTAGGTTCAAGAAATTACAAAATTCAACATCGGTTTTTCTTCGTACTTCTATAGTCGAAAGGAAATCGTTGATATTAGGTATTGGTTATATGTTTCATCTCCTTTAAAATAGTACAGTAGGGGAGTGATGGTTTCCTTAATAAGGTTTTTATGAATATATTTATCCTGCCTTGAAACAATACCTGCACTCAATCAATAGAGTATAAAACATTACTAGCCATTAATTTGTACGTGAATAAAATGAATGACATTTTCTTTCAGTACACTGGAAGAAGATAATCTTCCAGATATCATTACATTACTCCTAACAATATTCAATGAATTCATCGAACAAAGTGGATGTTAATGTATTGCAACGAAAATTGTTTGCACTTCACCGTTACAAAAAAAAAACATGACAAAAAACATTATTATCATATTATCGTTACTTTAGTGGAATAGAGCGATGCGATGCGTGCTCGTTATTTTGTGACATTGTATAATTGGTACAACATGTTTGTGAAATCAAATGAAAAACAAATCATCCTCATGGGAAAGCAGCTCAACCTGCATTTGTTTTTTACATATTTTGATTTGAAATATGAAAGTTAAAAAATGTTTTGTAAAAAAATCAAAAGAAGTTGTTTTTACCTTTAATATAACCGATGATTATTGCGTTTCAACATCATTTATCTGCTTCACCTAATATTTTAGTATTTGTTGTGACTTGTTGGTTGAGTATCGTCTATCGTCCTAACTTCAGACATCCTTCCAAACTTCGGACATAAAAAAAACATATCTGCAAAATACAAACCACATCAGTAAAGTCCATACTGCACTGTCAATTAAACTGAATCTAAAACTTGTGATAACTAAACTTAACAAAAATGAAACACTTAAATTAGTTGGCTGTACCCGTGAGAGGAACGTGATTTATAATTACTAATGCGTTTTGGCGGACCGGAACGGATCGGTTCGCAAACAATAGACCACGTGAAAATATTACATAATATTTGCATGTGGTCTATTGTTTTGCGATCCATTGCAAAGTGGATATTTCCCTTAAAGGCCGTAAGACTCCATCTAAACAACAGATCTAATTAATAGAGAATTCACGCAGACGTTTCAGGTAGCACATGTATCGTGTTCTTAGGTATTTTAAAGCAATTTCTGAAGAATATCTAAAAAGCACATTTTACTTTAAGTAATGGAATTTTAGAAGACATCAATGAAAGTCCTGGGAATGAAGTGATATTAGAGAGTTAACGCAACTGCGATTCTACGGCGGCGGTGTGAACCAGATATGATTGGGAAATTCAAGGAGATCATGAAATAACGTTGCAGAAAGCAATCCACCCTGTACATTCCACGACGGAAAAGCCATGAATTTACCGCAGCCGTAGAACATGCTCATTACGTAGAGAAGAGTATTGTAAAATCATCATACGCAATTAATTAGTATCAAAAAAAAAAGTCGAATAAAAAATGTAAACAAAACATTTCCCTAAATTATATTCAATAGACGAGTTTCCAATGTTAATTACACTTTTATACCTTGTACATACTAAAAATCAAATACAATGTATGAAAATAGATAGGAAGTGCTAACGTGTATTGAAACTTTCTAATGTCGATTGTTTTTAAGGGGACTCCAGAGAACCAAATAAAGTGACAACATTTTGAAGTGTATAAAGAGACTTTTATTTCCTGCGAGGCTGCTTGCGCATACTCACAGGAAAATGACTTGATTAATGATATTCTATGTTGCAATATACCGTAATTATCGAGCAAAGAACACTGGTGTTTATAAACATTACGTCACTAAGAAACTCATCTATGCTTAGTTCTCCTGGTTACCTGGCTCTCATTCAGTTACAGATAAAAGATGCAATAGTTATAAGGGTTTTTGGTACATTGTAACACAAATGTAGTAGGACTTGATTCAAATCAATCGAAATCTTTCAGTGTCAAGCTTGATTGAGAGGACCCAAAAATTTTCATGCAGCAGCACTGCCAAAAACTCGACATGGTTTGGAAATGTTTGGATATTAAAACAAAAGAAAAAGTAAAAGAAGAGTATTAAAATCATTGTGGCTAAATTTAAGGTAAATACACACTCTAAATCAGGAAAATGACGAGCATTTCTTCACTGTCCTACCTCCTAACTTCTTCCGCCATTATGATTCCATCATACCATCACCAAACTGGCAACAAAAATTGGGTAACTTTTCTTGGCTAAATTTGCATATTTTAATTTTGGAGAGACCTGTGTGCTAACTTGGTGAACTACCAAATGGAAATAACAGGAGATCACCAGAATGACCTCATACAATCATAAAACATGTATTATGCAGAACAAAGCACCTAGAATCGAGGAAAACCTAATTGCTGCCCATATGTATATATTTTTGGAATACTATGATATACACATGTAAAAAGAAATAATCAAATAAATTGTCATAGAACGGAAATGTAACCATGGAACCTACTACGTAAATAAGAACATGACCTATGCTCATGCTCAAAGCCATATTAGCTCAGAAATTAAGTGCCGAACAAGCACAATTTCAATGAAAAAATTATGGGCTACAGCCAAATGTTGCCCTTAAAAAACTGTTGCCTATATGTATATATTTATATCCTTAGATGTTGCCCTTATGCAGTAAAAATATATATACTAGTGACACGGGTAAAAATGTTTACCGAGTTTCACTTCGAAAACAATGTGAAATTTTTGTTCTTCCCGTGGGCGTGCCCCGTCACCGAAAATTAAATTAACGAATCTCGAAAAGAGACAGCACTCATGTTGTGGGGCTTCAAAAATATCAGCAGAATATAAATTATGTTCAGTAAAGGTAGATAATGAAATGGATAGCCCAGACTCCTTTAATAAATCAATATGCGACTTAGATATCTTCTCAGATTTGAAAGTTAAAAACATTAACAGCCTGATCATAGGAAAATTGAACATAAATTCTTTATCGAAAAAAATTGATCAGCTTAAAGCCTCGCTTTTAGGAAAACTAGATACATTAATCCTAACGGAGACAAAGTTAGATTCTTCTTTTACTACATCTCAATTTCTTATTGATGGTTTCTCTCGCCCATTTAGAAAAGATAGAACAAAGTTTGGAGGAGGTGTAATTATATACATATGAGATGATATTCCCTGAAAAGAATTAAAAAATCATAAATTACCAGCTGATATTGAAGGAATATTCGCAGAAGTTAACTTAAAAAAGATCAAATGGCTTCTTTTTGGTACTTACCACCCTCCTAGCCAGTGTGACGACTACTTTTTGAAACATGTTGGATTTTTCTTAGATATTTTAGCCAACATTTATTTTGTGTGGCGATTTCAACACCCAGGAGTCTGACCTATGCCTAATGAATTTTCTGCAGGATTACCATTGCCAAAAATTTAATAAAAACCAGTACATGCTATAAAAATGTCCATAATCCAAGATGTGTTGATCTGATAATCACAAACTGCACAAGAAGTTCATACATTCAAAATTCATTGGCTGTATCAACAGGACTCTCAGATAGCCATCTTATTATACTAATTCGCGTTGTGTGCAACACATTTAACTTAGAGAGTGTTGTGTTTTTGTTTTTTTAATGGTCAAAATCTTCTTAATCGTGGTCATAGAGCGGCAGTTATTATTATTATTATCATTATTATTCATTTATTTGGTAAAGAAGGTCATATACAAAAGGCAGTGAAAAATACACTGATGTGGACCTACTAAAAAACGTAAAATTAAAACAATATAAAATCAGTATAAAACAGTAAATTTGGTAAAATCGTGCAGACTTCAGATAGAGCGAAATTAAGTAAGTAATTGTGAAACCAACTGGGAACAAAATTTTACCAAGGGCCTAGTAGTATACGAGCACAGTGGACTCTGGGACTCAGCAACTTAGAGAATTTGAAAAGAATTTATTGTATAAAAATTTAAGATATAATTTAATAGTGATATTTACAAAATAATAATTATGCACAGTATAAATAGTAATAAAGTTTATAAAAAGGGACGAAGAAGTAGTGAAAATTAGATCTTAAGAAAATTAGTGGTCTGCGGATGAGGACCAACATAAGAATAATATAGATTTGACAAGAAAAGCCAGAATTGCAATGAACCTGGGGTCACTCAACATTGTAGGAATTTATATTTATCTTGAAAGACAATAGTGTGAAACTAAAGTTTTACATAATGTTCAGTAATATATATAGGCATCATCTAAAGCTATACCGGTAGAACTGAAATTTATCTTGTCGAGAATGTCCGATTTCTGCAATTCTGATTTGAAGGAAGCATAAGATGGCTTTTCTTTGATGTCATTTGGGATAGAATTCCAGATTTTCGCTGCTCTATAGCAGAACGAGTGTTTGTAGAAAACATATTTAAATGAAGGGAGATCTACACCTTGATGATTTCTGGTTCGTCTCCTTCCCAGCGGGCACAAAGACGTCGTAAAGACGTCGTAAAGACGTCTTTTCAAGACGTCCCTAAGACGTCGCAAAATGGTCGCGAAGTGGGAATCTCAAAAGACGTCCCAATTACATCTTCATTGAGACGTCTCGATGACATCCCAACGACATCGTTACGACGTCGCAGGATTATGAAATTTACTTTTTCAAAAACTGTAATAGGCCATAGGCGGACACGAACCTGGAACCTCTGGTGTGCCAGCCGAACTCGTAACCGTTATACCACCGCTGCTTGTTGTCAAGACGTTTAAAAGCATTTACAATAAATCATTCTATACAGACTGATTGCTTTTGAAAGTTTATAATTGTTTCGAAGATCGTTATTGAATCTGCACAGAGACGTCCCAAAAACGTCGTAAAAAGATCCCAATTGCGACGTCCCGTTTCAGACGTCCCTACGACGTCCCAAAATGATCTTAAGTTTATAATTGTTTTGAAGGTCGTTATTCAATCCGTATAAGGACGTCCTAAAAACGTCGTAAAAGGATCCCAATTGTGACGTCTCGTTTCAGACGTCCCAACGACGTCGCAAAATGATCTTAAATTTACAATTGTTTCGAAGGTCGTTATTCAATCCGTATAAAGACGTCCCAAAAACGTCGTAAAAGCATCTCAATTGCGACGTCTCGTTTCAGACGTCCCTACGACGTCCCAAAATGATCTGGAAAGCAAACGACCATTTTACGATTAAAATAAGACGTCTCAAAGACGTCTTGTGCCCGCTGGGTTGTTTAAGTTTAATTAGCTCTGATAGCCGTGGTGACGCAATTTTATTTATTATTTTGAAGGCTTTACAGGCAATACTTCTTTTGTAGTAAAATATAATTGGCTTCCATTTACATTTTTCGAGAACTTGATGATCAGGTACATTTTTCTTTAATCGACATATGTATTGAGCAGCTCTTCGATGGATAGATTCAATGTTGTTGAATAGGGTTGTAGCACAGTTACCCCAGACTTGAATCCCATACAGCACTGAGGGAAGAATACCTTGGAAGTAAACTGATCGAATAGTGCTTGTTGACAACGATCTCATTTTGTACAATTTCTTTACTTTGCAGCTGAATTTGCGACATAAACTGTCAACTTGTACTGACCAGTTTAGTTTATTGTCTATATGAAGACCTAGACATTTAGCACTGCTAACCACTTTGATGCTTGCATTTCCAAGACGAACATCTTTTAATGGACCGATAAATGCTTTTCTCGACAAGATTAGAATTTCGCACTTTTTGAGATGAATTGTCAACGTGTTTGATTCAGAATATTCATGTAGTTTCATAATGTTTTCTTGAAGTTTAACCATAAGATTATCAATGCACTTATCGACTTCAGAGGAAGTGCAGTCATCAGCAAACAATTCAGTATCACAGGTTGAGTTGTCAGGAAGATCGCTTACATTTAAAGCAAAACAAGTGGGACCAAGATGTGATCCTTGGGGAACACCATAGGTTACTTCGTCATAAGAGGAGCGCACTCCATTAACTTTAGTCAACTGTTTCCGATTACATAGGTAGTTCTCAAGTAATTCATATGAATGACCAGACACACCATGTGCCAGTAGTTTTTTGAGCAGCACTCTATGAGATATCGAGTCGAAAGCTTTTTTAAAATCAATGAATAAAACACCAACATAGTTGCCATTATCAATAGCCTTTTGCCATTTTTCTGTCAGATGAAGAAGAAGATCTTCAGTTGATCTATTTTTACGAAACCCCCATTGAAACTGTCATCTTAAATTCAAATTATCAAGATGGGAATTTATTTGACTGTTAAGAACATGCTCGAAGATTTTACTAGGAATCGACAATAGGGAGATCGGACGGTAATTTGAATAATCATTTTTTGATCCTTTCTTGTAGGCGCATGTGATTTGTGTGTGTTTCCATTCCGTTGGGAATTTGCGATGTTGTAAACAGCTTTTGAAGAGATCGTTTAGAGTTGATATTGATGTTTCAGGATCAAGTTTCAGGTCTGTTGATGTCCATCCATCTAGGCCGCAAGCTTTCCCGGACTTGAGAGAATGAATGGCTTTAGCGACAGGTTCTAATGAGGTGTTAAATTCTGGCATGCAAGGGGTTACTTGAAAGATGTGGCTGTTTAGGTTGTTTTTTCCATTGGACATTTTCAGTGCAAGATTTTTTCCCATGTTTGCAAAAAAGGAATACATGGCCATAGCTTTTTCTTTATCATCAGTGATAACTTTCTCTCCGTCTTTTAGTGGGCCAATTTTGGTTTGTTTAGTTTTACCTTTATATTTCTTTATCAACTGCCAGAACTTTTTAGAAGAGTCGGATTGCTGAAATTGAGTTTTCCAGTAGTTAGCTTTGGCACTCCTTATCAGGTTTGTGCATTTGTTCCTGGCGATTTTATAGTCTCTCCATTGAGAAGACCCTTTAGGCGTATTTTTCGCTGACTGTAGTAATCGATATCTGTGATTTAGCTCTTTACGAATTTCACCACACATCCAAGGGTTATTAACAGACTTTACTTTTACCTTCCGTGTCTTGACATGATCACTCAGAGTTTTTTTGTATAAGTAATTCCAGCACCAAAGTTTATCCTCAGGATCATCGAACAGAGACATGATCTGCCATGGTGTAGATTGAAGATCGTATCTCAAACATTTATAATTGAGGTTTTTATAGTCCTTGAAGGAGATCAACCGGGGAGGAGGCTTTTTTTTTACGTAACTTCAGAGTTGAATAAACAAGGTTATGATCAGAGATTCCAGCAGTGTAATTCCCACAGTTAGTGATTTTTGATGGATCTGATGTAATTATTAAGTCTATAAGGGTAGACGATTTGTCGGTAATCCTGGTAGGTGTTTTAATGACATTCTGCAGGTTATTTCTTGAGAGTAAATTGCAAAATGCAAAGGACAAAGCTGTACCAGCACCCGGTGTTAAGTCGATGTTAAAATCACCCATAAACAACAAGTTGGAGCGATTTGAAAATTTTTCAACAGTTGGGTGGAAATGATTTATGAAGGACTTTTCGTTTGGTGGACGATAAATACATGCTACCAGTAGTTTTTGTGAATCGACTGTAACTTCTATCCAAGATGACTCCATTTTAATCATGAGGTGATCTTTTTCTATTTCAGTAACTTCGAGGCTTTCACGGTAGTAAATCAGGGTGCCACCCCACTGGGTTCCTTCTCCAATTCTATCATTTCGTACAAAAGAATAGCCATTTATACTTATATCATCATCATCAGTATCAGAACTAAGATGTGTCTCTGTAACTCCAAGAATGTCGAATTGTGATTCATCAAGCAAAATTTTCACCTCAGATAATTTATTTTCCAAACCATTAATGTTGATGTGACCACATAATAAAGCAGTTCTGCTCAACTTTGCCAGATCATTGTACGCCAATATCATCATGCGTAAGATCCTTTCATTTCATCTTCTTCATTCATTAATTTTTGTTTATTTGCTAAAAGAGATAGGCAGAGCTCCCTTTTTCTGGAGTTTGGTTATTCCAGTTTTATGTGGAGGTTACCTTTTACTGACTAGAATATTGTAATATATGTCAGTATTTTTATCCATCTGTCAGTATTTTTATGCACCACCATTGAAGAAACTCTTCCACTGCAATCCAACGATCATTTGTTTTGAAATGTGACCACTGTTTCGCCGTTTTTATTGGTTGCCGAAATCGGACAAACTATAGCGACGATGTTCGTTGAGATGAAATCCATTTTCATTAATCGTTTGACGAACGAACAGGTCTTTACGAAGGTATTATTATAAAACGTTTATTGCTTAACTTTTTGCTTTTCTTTTTTTTGTTTTTCTTTTTTAGATTAATAAAAGAACGTAAGTAAATGTATTATGTTTATTATGTATGTATTATATAAAATCATACTGAAATGGTTTTTATGTGGAAAAGGAATAACAAATAACAAGTATACATCCAGCACATGTTTCAACGTTTTATTTACTTTGTTTTAGATTAATAAAATAACAGGTAACCAATGTGTATGTATTTAAATGTTTGTTTACGTTTTAATGACTATACAGAAGAAAGTGCAGTGAAGAAATGCAGAAAAAAATGATTACACAGTAACGAATGGTTTTCATTTTAATTTAGTTTTGAAAGATTAATTAATTGAGTTTTGAATTACGAATAATGAGTTATTCTATCATTTAGTATGTATCTTAGCTGGATGAAAACTGGATGCTGGATGAAAAGGAACGCGGAACGAACGAAATTTGTTTTGGTAACGCGCGCTGTAATTTATTGGTCAGCGCCGTAAGGTAGCTGATCTTTCATTTCCCCGAGTCTGTCAGTCCGTCCGTCCGTCCGTCCGTCCGTGTGTGTGTAAGATCGCAGTTCTTCACGCCCCAGTTATTCGCCCGTTGTTGCTATCTACAATTTTGCTGTTTAAAATCCGAAGTTTTAACTTAAAATTACTGTCTTTAGAAAATAAAAGTGCTAGCATATTACACGTAAGTGTAAAACGTGTTCAATTTTAGTAGTCATACTACTTGTAAAAAGAAATTGTTTGTTAAAATGCGCCCTTTCTCACCCCAAGTTCTAGTGCATTCTGGGAGCGAACCAATGCCATGCTGCTTTTAACGTTATTGCAAGGAGCTTCTAGTACTGCGAAAATACAATTATAATAATACTACAATATAAAGTATATACAATATATATATTATTACCATATAAAAACTTCATCACTTCTGACTACGACCACGTATCTGACTACGTATCCAAGTTTGAGAGGGTGCGATTTTCAAAAGGAGGAAGAAAAAGAGCCAGGTAAGAAAAGAGGTTATTTTTATTATAATTAACTTAGATTTTAAATCACACTTCGGTGTGAAGAATTGCTTCATTTTGTGCTGACTTATACTGATGATACTTATACCAGCCACAAAACTCTCAATTTGTTTTGATTCTTCATCGATAATAATTCTTAAGATAATAGATGAGTTTCTGATGTTAATTACCAGTTAAAGATCTGTTTAAACTAAAAATTTAATAAACTTCACAAAAATAGATTTTGAGTGCTAATGAGTATTATTTTTAATAATTTTTTTTGTCTTAAAAACGCCTCCTGAGAACCGGTTTAACCGACAGTGTGCAGAGAGCATCTAATTGCCAACCAAGATGCGTGCGCATATTGGTAGGAAATTGACTTGATCTATTAAGCATTTATGTTGAAACTCACAGCAATTATCGAGCAAAAAACACTAATGTTTATAAACATCACGTCACTTAGAAACTCATCTATTAGCCAGTAAAAATAATGGAAGACTGGTGTTCTTGACTTGACCTGAAATTACTGGATCATTTTATATATAATTTCTGTAGTGGAGTAAAAATATTTTAATGTGTGTCTTAGCTATCAATTTACTAATGAAGACTTAATTTTTTCTCAATACATTAAGTGTGAAACTATATAATAGCAGTATATATACTTTTTTCTGCTGCACTTTTTCTATTATGACTTAGTTCTTCAGAAAATGAAGAAAGAAGAAAACAAACAATTTTTACATCTTCGGAGGAGTACAGCTTTTCTAGCGATATATAAGCATCAGTTAAATTGTGCTATTGTGTAGTGTTCTGGGACAATTTATTTATATCAACGAGAATGTTACAAAGTTAAGAGTCCTAAATAACTAATTAAATCAAATTGATAATTGCCATTTCCATGAATTTACAATTTTTGATCATGTATTCTCAAACTTTCAAACTTTTTATTGCAAGGAAATCATAAGAAGAAATACAGTAACCAAAAAAGCTGAATGTCCCTAAACACTTAGGACCACTCGACCAAAACTTGCAATAAAAAGCGTTTCATATTACTTTACGACAGCCACACAATGAAGTGCATTCACAACTTTTTCTTCTGATTTGAGAATACAAGATTGAGAAATGTATTGTAAAATCGTGAAAGAAGTAATTATCAATCTGATTTAATTTGTAACTTAGGACTCTTTACTTTGTACATTCACGTTGATATAAATAAATTCTCCAGAACAAATTACTTGTATTTTTTCTATGAAGCCCGAGAATATGTGAATAGAATTCATCGAGATACAGACGAAGTTCATTGTAGTGTTAAAGGCACAAAGGATCGGGAGCACAAAAATTCTAGCGTTTTCGCGACATTTTGTGTATATACACAACATTTTGATTTTTTAGGATTCACGACTTTATATGCTGGCGATTTTCAGCCATTTTTTTTCTTTTTTTGTTTTCGGAAAAGTGAACCTGAAGGGTGCTTGTGACTTTTTGTGTTATTTTCGTATTCAGATTGAATAACTTCGTTTCCAGATCCCCAATGTAAGTAGGCAGTGGCGTAACTCGGGGGTTTGCTTTGGGTGCGATCACACCACCCTCGGATTTTTGCCCTTCTTTATTTCCCAAGCAATTTTTCAAGCGATGTTCTACCAAACATTTCTAGAACACTAAGTTTAAGCTGAGGGGAGGACTGAGCGTATAATTACGAAATATGTTCTGGTGAAGCATGTAATAACAATTCGTTCGTTTGCATTATTCATTCCGAATGTTTCCCGAAAATTTATTATTGCAATGTTTGGTATTGTTATGTTAATGATTTTAATAATGGTTTTGTCGATACGCCACACAATAGCGCAATTTAATTTTACGACCATTATTGAAACTAATGCTAATGTATCGCTAGAAAAGCAGTACTCCTCCAAAGATGTAGAAATTGCTTATTTCCTTCTTTCTTCATTTTCTGAAGAACTAAGCCGAAAGGGAAAATTTGACACAGTAAAAAGTTTTGTTTTTGCATAAAGTTTCACCACCGCCAAAAATTTACCGTGTCAAATTTTCCCTACAGCTATGTTTCTATGCGGTGGCTATGCTAGATCGTCATCATTCAATCGGATGTATTCAAATAGGAGAGTAAAATAAAATTATCGAGGCAATTCTTTATAATAAATCACGATTATTTTAGCGGCGAATTCTGGTCGAGTGGTCGTAACTGCTAAAGATCTTTATCATAGATTTGATATCATAGAACTGGTTTAAATACAAAATATGAGCTTGAAAATCATTTGTTATTATATTGGTAATTAAAAATCTAGATCTTCGCTCAATATGAAGCAGTCCATATTGTTTAAGTCAAACTCCTATGCTCCTCAAAGGCCTACTGGAATTTTAAAGAATAGTTACATCCTTTACTTAAAACTTAAATTCTTAATATATTTATATTAGAGAAAAGTTTTGAAGTGAATTCTACATGAAAGTGAATTGTGCATGAGGGATTGTTCACTTAGAAATCTGTCATGCTGGCTTGGTTTACAGAGATCTCGCTGGTGAATAAAAATGGTCCATAATGATGAAGGAAACATAAACACGATAACTGTAACCATAATTAAGTTTTTTGATTTTTCGTCAAATCATGTGCATTACGTAAAATCAAAGTTTTTAAAAATGCAGCCGATTACGGCAGCAAGTCAGCGGCATTTGTTAATCTTATGATTCGCACTCGATCTTCTTTTCACTTGAATATTACTAAACGAGAAGTAAAAATTTAATAAAAATTATAGATGACGACAACGAAACCCTATTCCAATTGTCAGCTGGCTGAAGCCGCTTACTAATTATGATAGCAATTTCTGAAGTGTTTGAATGTTATTTAGGGTTTTT
Organism: Turritopsis dohrnii; assembly: GCA_027922465.2. Lineage (NCBI taxonomy): Eukaryota > Metazoa > Cnidaria > Hydrozoa > Anthoathecata > Oceaniidae > Turritopsis > Turritopsis dohrnii. The sequence goes on along the minus strand of BQMF02000546.1, from coordinate 173,056 downwards.
TTTCACAGGAGATAAGCTTTAAATTTCAGGGAAGACAAAAATATATTTGAGAGATGGTCCCCCATTCCAGATTTTTAGTGCTAATCATTCTGCATCATACTTATAGCACTTATCTATTGTTGAATTTTACATTGTTGGATAACTGAAATGAAATTTAAAAAACCTTTCATTTAACTGATATAATTTTGTGTACAAGTGTCAGGATTTCAATATGAAATTGTAATACTTGGTTTTCAGGAAGTAAAATATGATTATTGATTATTGAGGGACTGAGAAACTATACTGTTGTGTGCCGAATAAACTGGGAAATTTTGAAAAAAGACTGATTTTCGATAAAATCAGAAGATTTTAATATAACTATAAACATGAAGCTACACTTGGCACACGAAAGTGACTTCCTTCTAAAATTACACTTTAAAGGTACACTTTGTTTTGATGTATATATATTTACAAACCCTAAAAAATTGTGAAGGAAAAACACAAACTGTAAACATCTTGAAGCAAATCTCTGTTTGAACGCAACTGAATAAAAATGTTCTTTTGAGTACCTAATTACAATTAGGATGAAATTGAGTTAATAGCCTGTGACAAAATATTGGACTGTTAAAAAATGAGGGTTTTTTCCTTGTAATTTAATATTCATTAGTGATTTAATACACATTTGAAAAATCCTGTCTGACTCGAGGCTGGTTATTCATTGTTTTGTAGCCTTGAATCCTGAATTGTTCTTATTTTGTTCAGCTTTCAACAACACAGTTTTAGATTCCAACCCAGGCCTCGAAATTTCAAATTTTCATGTATTATATCAGTAACGGAAACGATTATTACCGATGTAGTTCATTAATAAGTAGGTACCGCCATTTTGGTTCAAATTTTAGAACTTTTCGCGTGTATTAAATTTCGCGATTTTGAATTTTTGAAAAATTTAAACTGTACTAAATTTCGCGATTTTTATTTTAAAAAAAAATCGCTAAATTTAATGCACGCGAAATTAAATTAGGTACTTTACAGAAACGGAAATTCGTTTCCCTAGATGATGCTATCACGGTAACGATGCGGTAACGGAACGATCGTTACCGTGAAATTTCGAGTCCTGCAACCCCATGTATATACTAATGGCTGATGCTTCTCTGTCTAACATGAAAAAATATTAGATTAAGTTGAATCATACAGGTCCAAATTTTACAGAGACATAATTTCAGTTTGAAGTTAATGTATTGTTTACTAATTGTTTGAAACACAATAGGCAGTCATTCAATACTAACCCCATAGTGCAAGTTTCTATTTGTATCACTGTAGTTAGACATATGACAGTTCTGATTATTATATAGTTGAAAGTCTCCTATTACCATTTAAATAATAGTTGACAATGACAAAACCTCAGCTGTCTGTTGAATAAATACATGTATTTTATTAATATTTTATATTAATATAATTTTTCTTCCTTTTTGTGATAATTTAAAAGTTAGGTCTTTATTGACCAATTTAAAACTTTTTTTTTTAAATTGATTTAATTGATTCTGTAATCAAGTTTAACTTGGGCGGATCACGAAACGTTTTGTTTTGGCGAATAGAGTTATCTATTAAGAGCACATAACATACTGGGCTAACCCATTTTCCTCAAAAGGTTTGCGCATTAGATATAGCTATTATCTTTTTTATATTTAGGAAACAACAACTACTTGGCAGGTCTTCCATCCGACCTCATTTGAGGGCCGCCTGATTTGGCGGAAACGAAAGTTCACGGACGTGAACAGCCAAAGCTCGTAAGCCTCAAAGCACATAAGCCTCAAAGCTCAAAAGTTCAAAGCTCATAAGTAAAAGTAAAACTAGTAACTGAAGTTGAATATTGATTAAAGTATCAAAGTTGTTGTTGTTGTTCTTGCTGCTGATATGATTTCCGTTGATGCGCATCGTATCACTATAGGTAGTTTCTATGCCGCCACCAAAGTATCCCGGGCGAATAAGGAAAGGGGTTTAATTAATTGTAATGGCAGTGCAAGTGCGATCAGTTTCTTATTAAGAAGTTTGCCGATGTTTTTCTCTTTGCTTCTGTGTGCTAATATGATTTTGTTAATGGCTGGCGATGTTGAATTAAATCCGGGATCTGTTTCTTCTGTTACAGTTAGTGGTTCGTTTAATCAAGGCGATCTCCGCTTCAACGAATCCGCCGGTAAACCGTGTGCATGTAACTCGCTGTGGTCGATCTGTTATTCGGCACTAAAGAATTTGCGCTTTTGTCTCAATGGGATTTAGATCGTATTTTGACATTAGGGAATGATCTGTACAGAACGTTAGGCTTCTCCGGTTATCTTTCTTTTGATGACTTACCTAACAGTGTGCAATTCAACAGTTCTAATATAATCCTTGAAAGGCATGGTGTGGTCACAGGGGTTTTAAATTCAAACAAGAAGCCGCGTGGCTTGAAGACTTTAGGACGTCGAAAAATTGTACAATTAGTCTTTGGCAATGTTAAAGTAGGTCCCATAGAGACAACCAAAGGATAAAATATGTTACAAATTTTAATGATGGATGAAACGGCTACTTTAATCGGAGAAACTTTCGCGAGAGAAAATTTTGCGAACGAGCGATTTTAAATTTTTCGAGGGATAAACTTCGCGCAAGTTTCTCTGATTAAAGTGGTCCGTACGACAAATTAGGCGCGCTTATCTGAAGCACGATATCGTACCCTGAAAAGGAAAATGAAAGGGAATGTAAAAAAAAGAAGGAATAAGATTTAGTTAACAATTATATTGAATTTTAAGCGCAATCATAATCTTTAATACAACCAAATGAACTGATTATAAAACTCATTTTTATATTAAAAAGCTGTTGTTTTTTTAAAGTAAAACTTAAGGTAAAACTAAAATTTATAGGTAACAACAAGAGTTCTTTCAGTCTCTCATCTACAAACGGGTAACAATTGGTTTGATTTGATTTTCTTCATGAAATTACTACAGAAAACAATGCTTGCTAGCGTTCAAGCGTTCGATTCACGTCAAGAATCGAAGACATCCAGTGATTCCACAGCGTTTTAAATGTAGCTTAGGGTCTTGTGACGTGCGTTTAATTAAAGTTAAGCAACAAATTGAGCACATCAAGTGATATCACCGTTCAACAGCACATTTAATGTAATTTCTTGCGTTGTTTAAGAAATGGTCAGCCTGAATGAACAAATTTCGTTTGGTAACAGTCGCATTCGTGCACCGGCAAATTTCAACTTCTGAAAAGCGAAAAGAAAAGTAAAGAAATTGTTTTAATTCTCCGTATCTACGAATTTGATATACCGTTACGGAAGTAATTTTCACAGGAAATAAATTTCGCGAATTTTCGAAAAAAACCGCAAAATTAAATTCTCGCGAAAATTTTAAAAATTGAAGGCTTTCCCGAAACTTGCGAAATTTAATTGTCACAAAAAAGAACTTTGTTAGCTAAAGATATCAATGCGATTATTTCGCGAAAACTAATTTCGTAATTCATGAATCAAAATTGTTCTTACCTTTTCAATGCTTTATGTGATGTCATCATGAACTCTGATCAGTCAAGTTAGGTTTAATGACACTGAAAATAAACAATGACATGTATTTATAGTCTCATTTGTTAGTCTACTGGTAAAAAAAAATTTAAATGCTTTTACACTTTTAACTTTCCTGAAACACAACCAGAAGTGTTCCATGATAATTCAACAAAAAAAATCTTCCTACCTGAACGATAAAAGAGATCTTTTATCAAAGAATGTCTAACAGAAATGAGAATTTCAATTAAGTATTTCAAAACAATATTGTCATAGAAACAGCATTTACCTTTTTTGGTACATGAAACTTGAACTTTGAATCAAGATCAAACAACTAAATGCAATTGTACAACTTCCATGTTCTACTTGCTACGTTTCAGTATTCCCACCAAATTATGCACAGCCATTTTGTTGAAAAGCCATGTCGTCATGGTCATTTATGATTTTCTGATTACAGTTTCATTTACTTAACCAAAGTATGAAAATAACTCAGTTCACATTAACAATAGGCGTAGTAGTATAGTGGTCATCGTACTTGCCATCCGACTGGGAGGTCCAGGTTCGATACCCAGTGCGTCACTACGATTCACTTGGCAAGTGAATGTTCCTTCGCCCGACTCGACCCATGCCATGTGAGGGAAACTGGGTACCACAGCTCTGATACAAGAGAGTGGGTAGATATTTCAGACATTGCGGCGTGCTGTGGCTCTCACGAGGTTCTACACCTGCGAGAACTCAAGTTCTCCCGTGTAGTACGAGTGTCATTGTATATGTCATGACTCCACAGCTCCCCCCTGCGGGGTTACATTGTCTGTTCAGGGGCTGTGATTCCTACTCCTTCGTGGGTAGGACCCATTCCGGGACACCGGAGGGCATATATCTATCTATCTATCTATCTATTGACAATTACAGTAATATTGAATTAAAAGAACACAAAAAAACAAATAAAACATAAAGGGGCTGTTCATATGGAGGCGAGCTGTCCGGTTGACCGAGCTGGCTTGGTTGGACGAGATCTCGCTTCCTTTAGAAATACATAGAAAAACAAAATTGTGTTCATACGTGAACCAGGCCAGCCCGTCTTGTCAATCTCGGTTAATTTGGCCGAGATCTCGTCTAGGCGGGATGGAAATTTCTCATGTGAACACTCCATCATGGTCAACCGGGATGTAATATTAATAAACACATGATGCAAACAAACATCCATCTCGGCTGAGCGGGATGGAATACCTGCCATATGAACACGGGATGACAATCACCCTGCCTAACCAAGCCAGCCCAGTCAAACGGGACAGCCCGCCTCCATATGAATAGCCCCTTATATTTTAAACATCTCACTGTTCTACAATAAAGACAACAGTTGCAAACAACACAAATGTATCCCTGACATAATCTGTCGATTAAATTTCATTGTTCAAATGCGGCATTAAGTAATCGAAATTTCAAGCTGATTCGAACGTAATACGTCATAAAATCAAACACTCGATTGTCAAATTTAAATCTCAATGGAATAAAGACAAAATAGCTTTTCGTGATTTTGTAAAGAAATAGAGTTGAGTAAATGCAAAAAAACCCAAACAAATCAAGAAAAAATGAATACTAAAATCAAACATGGAAGGATAAAAATTTATTCCTTTTCGTCTAGCTTTTTAGATCATTTCTAGTAAATTCTAGTAAACTTCTGAATTCTTTCACGACAAAAGCGGAAGCAATTTCGAGTATTTCCCTTAATCTATTTTAATCAAAACATTCATTTTCTCACTTTTAAACAGTCAATTTATTAATGTGTGATGTTTCTATCATGAAGATTTCTACCATTTTGTGGCAGATAAACAGAGATTCAGCTATCAACATATCGAAGCACAATCTATACTTTTACTACAATCCCGCAAAGATTTTATCTTTTTTAATCATGTTTTTTTTGAGATTCTATGCTCAATGCATAGGGATCTGCTTAGAATTTTTATTTTTAACTTTTGAAACTTCAGTGGTTTTTCTCATCCTGCACTTTGCTTTTCGAAATTCTCTCCCTACAATTAGCTTTCGCAAAATCTGATGCATTTCTTCTTATTATTATTTCCTTTTCTGCATTTTTCTTTTTCATTAGCAGCTCTCTTTCTTTTCCGATCTTCCACCTTAGAATATTCATTTTGAAGATTTTCTGAAGTACCATCTTCCAAAATGTCAGCACAAATACTTTTTTGTTTCAAAGGGACAGACACACCAGTTTCATTAACATATGTGGAAATCAAATAATTTTCAAGGTCATTTTTTGTTTTAAATTTCAGTTATATATATTGAGAAAACATTAGCAGTTGACTGAACAAATACATCTTTGCTATGTGAATCAAATTAAGAGTAAATTTTTTTTGTTCTAATAACAGAAATGCAATATCCTTTATTAAAAAAAATGCGTGGATCTCAATCCTGTGAAATCAAGAATGCAGAAAGATTTCCATTAACAACTTTATCCGACCACTTCTGTTCTTTAAAAATCTTTAAAGGATTATCACTTTCCACTAATGTTATTAATGTTATTTATTATGTTATATATGTTATGTTATTTATGTTTATTATGTTGTTAATGTTATTAACATATTTAATGTTATTAAATAACAACATTTTGTTGTGGAAGTTCTGCAGTCGTTAAGTAGTCCTCACTAGATAGATAGATAGATAGATAGATATGTATTTTCGCCGTGTAGCAACTATAAGATGAATTTCTGATGTTAATTACCTAAACTAAAAATTTAACAAACTTCACAAAAATAGATTTCGAGTGCCAATGAGTATTAATTTTTATTATTTTATTTGTCATAAAAACGCTCCTGAGAACTGGTTTAACCGACAAAATCTTAAAATGTGCAGAGAGCATGTAATTGCCAACCAAGATGCGTGCGTATATTGGTAGGAAATTGACTTGATCTATATAGCATTTATGTTGAAACCCCACAGCAATTATCGAGCAAAGAACACTAATGTTTATAAACATTACGTCACTTAGAAACTCATCTATTAAACGATTTATACAGGTCATTGCCATGTATGACAATGAAATCCAAATCATCAGAATTCCATTGACCAATGTTTTATTGTTGGAACACAGATTGAAATCAATTCACAACAAAAACAGTCTGCCAGCTGTGAGGCAGTTGCAATTCTTATATTTCCCTTAGTCAAAGATGACATACTAATTCAGAGCAATAACACACAGGGATGTGGACTGACTATTAAGCTTTACAAAATCACGATATTCTTGTAGATTCAGCAGGTATAGAAAGTAGAGTCATATAAATGCCTGAAAGAAATAATTGATGTTGCACAAAAGTAATCAAATAGGTGCTTGGGCAAAAGCACAAAACTAAAAGGTGCCTATAATATAACAAACAAAGCACAAAACAAAAGGTGCTTCTTGGGAAAAGCACAAAACAGTATGGTACTCATTAACAGTACAAAACAATATGGTACTGCAGCACAAAAACAACATAAACGATGCGCGTATATATGAATTTTTTAATCAAGAGTTCGCACAAGAAAAGTAGTTTCTACACACGTTCAGCTTCAAGTTCTTTATAATTTCTAAATAGACATATGAAATAGATGAACTACAAATTACCACGTGGTACTATTTTTCAGGCAAAATCAGAAACAGTGGTGAAACAAATTATCACGTGACTCTTAACATTCACTTGACTGTAAACTTATCGCGGAATTCATGTAAACACTGCACGAAATTGTTCATAACTTGGAGGAGTAGTAGTAGTAGTAGTAGGAGGAGAAACTCGGGTATTTTAAAGACTTTACTCCACCACGGGTGTCCTAAAGTCAACAGTGATGATTTCCTTTTTCGTTTCCATTGTGAAAATAGTACGGGAGCCCTTTTCATCACGAGCGGTTTTGCTACGGCTTTGTTTCGGGCGAATGGGTTTACTTACATTTTCGATTCGCATGCCCGTGATCCGAGCACAGGCTTTCCAGATTCTAATGGTGTGTCTGTCTTAATGAAATTCCATTCTGTCAGTGCCGCAGAGGACTATATCAAAAATTTGTATCTTGTCAACAGACAAACTGACACTGACAGCGTTTATTATCAGGTTCAGAGTTATGATGTGCAGATTAGTGCTGATTCTTTAGCAGAAGTTCAAAGACTTCTAAGAAATGAAAAATGCCGTCATAATGCAAGAAAACGTAAAATACAAAGCCCTGTTGAAAATGAAAAAAAACGGGGAAAGCAAAAGCTTGTATGCAAAGTTATCGGGTTGGCATTTCCGCTGAACAAAAATCAAAAATGCTAAAACAAAATTGTAATAACATGAATAATCAACGTGCTTTGTTTACTGATGAGCAGAAATCAAAACAAAGGGAAAAGAATAGAACAAGTATGCAAAATTGGAGAACTGACTTATCGGGTGAACAAAAATCTGAAATTAAAGAAAAGAATAGAACAAGTAAGCAAAAGCTGAGAGCTGGATTATCGGATGAACGGAAATCTGAACTGAAAGAAAAGAATAGAACTAGTAAACAAAATCGGAAAGCTGGATTATCGGATGAACAGAAATCTGAACTGAAAGAAAAGAATAGAACAAGTAAGCAAAAGCTGAGAGCTGGATTATCGGATGAACGGAAATCTGAACTGAAAGAAAAGAATAGAACTAGTAAACAAAATCGGAAAGCTGGATTATCGGATGAACAGAAATCTGAACTGAAAGAAAAGAATAGAACTAGTAAAAAAAATCGGAAAGCTGGATTGTCGGATGAACAGAAATCTGAACTCAGAGAAATGAATCGAACTAGTAAGCAAAAGCGAAGACATATATTATTATCAGGTGAAGGCAAGTCAGCATTGAGGAAAAAAACCCGAATGTATAAGAAAAAACAACGTGCTAATCAATCTGAAGAAATTAAGTTTGAACTACGGCAAAAAGATCGGGTTGATAAACAAAAGAAACGAATAGGATCGATAGATTCATTCCAAAAAGTCATCAAAGAAGGCCCTTATTATATTTGCGTGTGTTGTAATAGAACGTTATATAAACAATCAGTTCGAATCTTCGACGATAACATTTATACTATGGACCAAAAAGTGTTTGCCTTTAAAGTTCTCAGTTTTGACGGCAGTGAATACATTTGTCAAACATGTCATCTAAAGTTAATAAAAGGAAAACTTCCCTGCCAAGCTGTTGTTAACGACTTGGAAGTGTTTGAATTGCCTGGTATTTTCAATGATGTTCGCAAACTTGAAAAAACGATTATATCGAAAAGATTATTATTTAAAAAAATCACTATTATGCCTAAAGGACAATCTCTTAAAATGAAAGGGGCTATTTGTAACGTCCCAATACAAGCTGATGACATTTGTAATATTTTGCCAAGAGGATTAGATAACAATGGCATAGTCCAAGTTGCTTTGAAGAAGAAAATGTCATTTAAATCAAATGTTTCCTTTGAAGCTGTAAGACCCGATGTTGTTAGAGGAATTTTGATGTATTCAAAACAAAATAATGCATTGTATTCTGACATTGAAATAAATATAGAAAATGTGCCTCGCTGTTGGATCGGAGAAATAAACAATACATTTGAAGATGAGGTCCACTTTGTTAACGAAAGTCAAATTCCCCATGTTAAACAAGCAAGCGAGGAAGAAGACGTGAATCCATTAGATGAATTTCGACTGGCTGTTTCTGAAACTGCATACGTACCTGAGCTTGCATACGAAGTTAGAGATGATGCAAACGTAACTATTGCACCAGGAGAAAATAAACAACCTTTGGCTTTAATCTGTGATGATGATTGCGAAATACTTGCACACCCATGGTTGTTTCCGACAGGAAAGTTTGGATATACACATGACAGAAAAGAAAAATTGAGTCCCTGTAAATATTTCAACCAAAGATTATTAAACTATAAACAAAAGTTTGCTTCGGACTCGGATTATATATTTTTTGCTCAATCACTGATGCAACATTTGAATTTAAACAGATCTATCAACATTGCTATGAAAAAAATAAAATCTGACGGATTGACAGCAGGTCAAATCTCCCAAAATTTTAAAGAAAAAATTGGAGAGCTAATAGCTAGTGACGAAGCATTTAATTTCATGAACACTTTAAAAGGAACTCCTGCATATTGGAAAAGATTTCTCTTTGAAGTACTAGCCATGGTTAAACAGCTGGGATTACCAACTTATTTCATGACCCTTTCTTGTGCGGATCTTAGATGGAATGAGTTAGTTGAAATTATAGGGAAATTAAACGGTATGAATTTAACGGCAGAAGAAATTGAAAATTTGAACTATTTTGAAAGAACGAACATTCTTAATAGCAACCCGGTACTCTTAGCACGACATTTTCAATTTCGAGTGGAAAATTTTTTTAAACATATAGTTCTGAATGGCCCTTTTGAAAAAGTTATTCATTATGCTATTCGGGTTGAATTCCAAGTGCGAGGTAGTCCCCATGTTCATTGTTTATTATGGGTCGAAAATGCACCTATATTGAGTGAACAAAATAAAGACGAATATGTTGAGTTTGTAGATAATGTTATTAAATGTGAACTACCTGAACAAAAAGGAAATGATGAGTTGTTTCGCTTGGTAAAAACATACCAAACACATAGTCACTCCAGATCTTGTCGGAAGTATAAAAATATTAAATGTAGATATTCGTTTGGTAAATTTTTCGCCAATAGAACCCGTTTAGCTAAACCAATCTCTGATGAAACCCCTGTGGAAGAGAAAATTAGTATGCTCCAAACACGAAAAGAACTATTAAATAGAGTTCAAAAATATATTGATGAAAATTTAAATCCGAAATATCGTAACATGTATGCCTCTAGAAAAGAAAGCTACGCACCACCTGAATCTATTGAAAAAATATTACAGGAGTTAGATATTGAAGAAGCAAGTTATTATGGTTCACTGGAAATGTCACCTGACAGCAGTTATCAGATCCATTTTAAACGATCTCCTGGTTCCTGTTTCATAAATAATTATTTCGAAGATGGTTTACTTGCATGGGAAGCAAACATTGACATACAACCTGTTTTAGATTATTACAAAGCTGTAGCGTACATGTGCGCATATCTATCCAAATCAGAGGATGAATCTACAGAAGCAATGAAACAAGCAGCTAAAGAAGCACTTGAAACAGGACAAACTGCTTATGAGAAAATGAAATTAGTCTCCAAGGCTTATAGAACTCACAGAGAAATGTCAATCCAAGAAGCAGTTTCAATTGTTTTGCCAGAAATTTGGTTACGTAAAACATGTCCAGCAGTAACCTTTGCAAATAGTAATCTTCCTGAAAACCGTTATCGAGTTTGTCGGAGCGAAGAAGAAATAGCAAATATGCCTGATAACGAGACTAATATTTCAAAAGAAATATGTTAGACCGTTATATTGACAGACCAAACTTGTCTTTTAAGAAAGGAAAATACACCATGATGGATAATTTATGTTTTGCCAAATTTCTGTCCAGTTATGTATTGGATGTAAGAGTTACTGATGAAGACGAAAATGACTGCCAACCAGAAGTTCTTGAAGATCTGTTGCTCGATGAAAAAGACGCCCGCCTCCCGACTACTGTCCCACTTATGTTATCAAAAGAACGCGTTAAATTGAGGAAAACCAAATGTGTATTAAGATACCATGTACCTAACAAAATAACGAAGCCAGAGGCCTATGCTCATCATATGTTGTTCATGTTTTACCCTTTCCGAAATGAAACTGAATTAAAGGCTACTGCATCCGGAACATATACAGAAAAAATATTAGATCCAGAGGTTTTAGACGTCATCAACACTAACAAACAGATTTGTGAACCTTCCGGTGAAATAGTCGACAATGCATTTGTTCATTTCAATGCAAACAATGCTAACGGTTTAGATGCAGCTGGAGAGCAAGAAAATGATTATGTTAGAGATGAATTAGAACAAAATGAAAACGAAGATGAGGAAGATGAAGATTTTACTGAAGAAAATATTTGTGGAGCGCCAGCTCGTACACCAATTACAATTTCTGATGATGAAATGAATGAAAAAATCCGTTCGTTAAACAAAAAGCAGAGAGAGATTTTTAACTTTGTTAATAAGTGGGTGAGAACTTCAATGAAATCTTTGCAAAGCAAGGAGACAACAAAACAAGAACCGTTTCAAATTTTCATTACTGGGAGTGCTGGATGCGGAAAATCACATCTACTAACAACTATCAAAATGTACTTGCATAAAGCTCTGTCTTATGGTTCAGGTGAACACAACAAAGAAAGAATGTTAATGTTAGCACCAACTGGAGTTGCAGCTGTGAATATTGATGGTTCAACTATCCATTCAGCGTTAGGTATATTACCAGATCGGACGAGTGGTAAATGTGTTTCAAAATTAAGCGACAAAAAAAGAAGTTCCCTTAGACAAAAGTATAGTTAACTTAAAGTGATAATTATCGATGAAATATCAATGGTGTCAAACAAGCTACTTCTGTATATTCATCAAAGATTATGTGAAATATTTGGTTGCACTGAAGATCTTCCATTTGCAGGAATATCAATAATTGCTTGTGGTGACTTTTATCAATTACCACCAATTCAACAAAAACCTGTTTTTGCAGAATTTAATGATCATATGTTGAATATCTTTCACTGTTGGCGATACTTTAAAATTGCTGAACTTACTGAAGTCATGAGACAACGAGGTGATCAAACATTCATCGGTCTTTTAAACAATATCAGATTAGGATTACTGACAGACAGAGATAGAGAAATACTGCAATCAAGAAGAATTGAAATAGATGACCCAAACTATCCAAATGATGCTATTCATATTTGGGCTGAGAATGCTTTAGTTAATGAACATAACCACAGAAAATTACGAGAACTACCAGGTTTCGAGTATGAAATTGAAGCCATCGATGAGTTGCCTGAGAATACTGCAGCAAGTGTTCTTGAAAAGGTGTATCAGCGAAGTCAAATGGATACTGGTGGATTAGCTCAAAAACTTTCATTAAAGATAAAAGCGAAAGTGATGCTAACATCAAATCTTGACGTCGAAGATAAACTGTGTAATGGTCAAATAGGAACAGTTGAACATTTGAGGTTTGATCAAAGAGGTAACATAGTTACTATATATCTGAAAATGGATGATGAAGATATAGGGGTAAAAGCGACTAATGGGGATCCTTTTGGAAGAGCTCACAAGTTAGTCCCAATCAGCAGAGTTGAAAAAGAGATAAAAATACGGAAGAATAGCTTATCATCACCAGTAATTAAAAGGCTTCAATTTCCATTAGTTCTTTCATGGGCTTGTACCGTTCATAAAGTTCAAGGTAAAACATTCCCAAAAATAGTATTCAGTCTTGATATGCTTCGACAAAAGCGATTTAATTCCGGTCAAGTTTATGTTGCTTTAAGTCGTGTAACATCTTTAGCTGGATTGTATATCTTAGGAGACATTGATAAGAAACATGTTACCACCGATTCAAGAGCATCTGTTGAGTATGAATTTATGAGAGAAAATCTATCTCTAGATTATAAAAATTCACCATATACGGAAGAAGTCCTTTCAATTTCATTACTAAATGTTCGCTCCCTTTCAAAACATGCAATTGATATTAAGCATGATAACGTGCTTATGGAAAGTGATGTACTTTGTTTTACTGAAACTCAATTGACATCCAATATTGACACGACACAAATATCAAGAACTTTGACTCCATTTTCATTGGAATTCAACAATACTAGTAATGACAAATTTTCAAACATTGCATTGACATATAATGATAGTGTTACATTGGTCAATAACATTTCAATTCCTGGAGCTTCTCTTTATACATTGTGCAAATCTGATTCTTGCTCTGACCATCTGAATATCATCCTTATATCGAAAAAACAACCTAAGTCTCTCAAATTTTTTATATCATATCCAACATTTGAGTAGCCAAGTTGACTTGGTTCATATAATTCTAGGAGATTTCAATATTAATACCCTGCAATCAAATAACACCATGTTGCATAATTATCTAAATGAGAATTATGTATTAACAAATGAAACTGCCACTCATATTTCTGGGTCATTGATTGATCATGTGTACATCCACAGAGATCTTGCTCAACATACTGACACCAACATTTCTATGCATTTTGTTTACTATTCAGATCATGACGCAATTAAGTTGCAGATAAAAGAAAAATAGATACAACCTTGCATAGTGTCAAAATGTAAGTTATTAACTAAAACAGATAATTATTTAGTGAAAAGGTTTACTTTTCAATAAATGCTTTGACAAATTGATAATTTGAATTGTAGAAGAATGATCAAATCAAAAAGATGGAAAGTGTAGTTGTTTCATTGACACTGATCGACCAACTTTTATTGTGAAAATTATTATGTTTAATTTACAGCAGTACATTGCATTTTGAATATCAATTACCACTTTTACAATGCTATCTGCGCGGGTCAGGATCTATTTCTACTGTTGTGTGAATAAGAAATATTATAGAAAAATGTGTAAGTAAGATTTCGACAAAATTGCTACCAACAAGTTAACTGGAATTCTAGCCCCGATAATTCCTAATAATTCATCAATGCAGTCCGTTTATTCACATTTATCTCCGTAGTGTTTTAAACTGTCTACTTCATGAAGCGGGATTAATGATAGTATAGCTATACTGTGCACCCTTTTATGTGGTGTGAACGGCCTGAAAATCCATGTACTACAGTTAAGACTTTTGGGAACTAGATAGATTAACTCGATTCGTTGGTCACCTGTCGCCGAACGATTTCCTCACTCAAAAATGTGAGCGTTACAAAAAAAAGATATGAAAATGTAAACAAAATAGATTGAAGGACGAGGAACTTTTATTTTTTGTTAATTTTTTATTAAGTGCAGATTGCAGCAAAATGTATAGAGAATAGTTAAAAGTGATGCAAAATTAAGCCAATTCTCAGGGAATCTAGGTTCTTTTTCTGTAAATTAATTATATTCTTGTGATTTGAGCATCAAATTTGAGCTGACCTTAAGGCCTATGGGCCTCTTGTTTATTTACAAATCAATTAAAAATGGTTCTCATGGCTGTGGAAATGGGGAACGTGTTATGCAGTCTTATCTCATCTCAACCATGCCTGCTTTTTATTAAATTTTCCTGTATATTTTATCGACGATGTTTGGTTGTTTGTTTCTCTGGCTGTCCGTCATTTATGTCTTTTGCTTTTGTTTGCTTCAATCAATATGGTTGTTGCAGTAGTGTGGATTGTAGCAGCTGTTCTTCACTGAAATCTTTTTCTTTTAGGTCATAAAAGAATATAAACCATAAAGAAATGAAGCACATGGTTAAATAACGATGTTGCAAGGGTTAGTTAAGAGAGGAATGGATTATATTTCAGAAAACATTAATTATTGCTGTACAATATGTGATATGACTGTGCATGTCATTGCTGGATGGATTCTGATATTTTGTCATGATAACACATTATTTTGTGTTTGGTAATTGTTTACGTACTATGCCTGGGCATATAAGTTTGGCATTATGTTTTTATCTGTTACTTTTTATCTTTTCGGCATTAAATTATGGCTTTTGGTAAGGGCGTTTCATTGTTTCAATTATTTTTATTATTTTAATGTTTTGACTCACAGTATTGATTGCTTTTATAGACTTTTTAATCGAAGGCTTTATAAATTCTGTCATTGAATTTGTGTTTTTAATTAATTGTATTCCTGCGTAAGCAAGGAATACTTTGAAACCGTTCGTGTTTTTTATGTTTTTTTTTTTTTTTTTACTGTCCAAACCTAGACCAATTTTTGTCGATGGGAAATAGTCAGTCAAATCCTCTAAGTTCCAAACTTACATTTTTTCTATGCTTTAAATATCTTAACTCACACTACATTCATTGTGTGCAAGTAATTTGCTTGAAAAGACTCTAAAGGTGTATAATATAAGCTCTACTGAAAGGAATAGTTGACATATGGCTAAATCGCAGATGCCAAGGTAGAAATGTTTTTCACGTGAGTCTTATGCAACGTTCTTACGTTTTCCGTAGTTGTTTTAAAAATGGAAGCGAAGAAGCACGCGTAGATCTGAGAAAATTTCTTGGTTGAATATATGGATATAGAAGAGGTTATACGGCTGTCAAACTTAAAAGAATCAAGAACATTTATGATCCAAACTGATAATCTACGTGAAACTAATACTCTTAGTAGTTATTCGTGATAAATAAGCAGTTTTTGATGCTTCAAATCAGATATGAACGTCTACAAAAACGGTATGCTTACATCAATTTAAAAAAATGCGTAAGGTTTCTATTAGTCTTTTTCTAAATATCATACAATTTTCTATTTCATGTTCCTAGGTAAGCTATCCTGTTTTTATAAAGCTCTGGAATCTTGAAGCACAGCTCATCTTCCTCATCAGCTTATACCCATTTTATTAATCAATAGATGACCACTTTTTTAATTGACTAGTCGAATTTAAAATATTGTATGATTCTAAAATTTGTATACTATCAAGCTGACGATAAAAAGAAAACACAGATATTTTTATTATTTCGCATGGCCAAGTAAAAGTTTTTATTATGAAGTTCAGGTACAAACAACATAAAGATTTTCATACTGTATAGTTTTAAAAGGAGTATTTTGAAACGTCCACGGAAGAGTGTTCTCTAATGGACTTTTAAACTGACGGTGTTCCTTTTTAAGCTTGATCTCCGGCAAAATTTTTCAAAGTCTCTTAACTTTTATGATGCTCTCGGGAATGTAATTAAATGAATTCGAAGTTATTAGTTCTTAAGCACAGACTTTTCTTGACGCGACAAACTTTTTATTACTTAATTACTTCTAGAAGATTCTTTAGGGAATACAACTTTGAATTAAAATCTTTTTTAAAAAATCTCTAAATTGAAGCAAGACTGAAGTTTTATATGAGACAACAAAGTTTAATTGTTATCGTTGTTAATAGGTAAAATGTAAAATACCGCAACATCATTCTGCATTATGCATATCTTTTTAAAGCGTAAACTAATATCAGTTCTTTCTGAAATCTTTCTAGAAAGTCTTACAGTCATCTGCAGGAATACTTCTGCCCGGTAGGGCATCTAGTTTTTTTGTTTTATTTCACTGTCCAAACCTAGACCAATTTTTGTCGATGGGAAATAGCCACTCAAATCATTAATGTTCCCAACTTACATTCTTTTTATGATTTAACAGTCTAAACTCACACTATATTCATTGTATACAAGTACTTTGCTTGAAAAGACTCTAAAAGTGTAAAATATAAGCTCTAGTGAAAGGAATAATTAACATATGGCTAAATCGCAGATGCCAAGGTAGAAATGTTGTTTCATGTGAGTCTTATGCAACGTTCTTACGTTTTCCGTAGTTGTTTTAAAAATGGAAGCGAAGAAGCATGCGTAGATCTGTGAAAGTTTCTTTGTTGAATATATGGATATAGAAGAGGTTGTAGTACGGCTGTAAAATTTAAAAGAATCAAGCACATTTATGATCCAAACTGATAATCTACGTGAAACTAATATTCTTAGTAGTCATTCATTATAAATAAGCAGTTCTTGATGCTTCAAAACAGATATGAACGACTACCAATAGGGCATGTTTATATCGATTTAATGCGTAAGGTTTCTATTAGTCTTTCTAAATATAATACAATTTTTTAATTCATGTTCCTAGATAAGCTACCCTGTTTTTATAAAGCTCTGGAATCATGAAGCACAGCTCATCTTCCTCATCAACTTCTACCTATTTTATTTATCATTTGATGACCACTTTTTTAATTGACTAGTCGAATGTAAAATATTGTATGATTCTAAAATTTGTATACTATCAAGCTGACGATAAAAAGGAAACACAGATATTTTTATTATTTCGCATGGCCAAGTAAAAGTTTTTATTATGAAGTTCAGGTACAAACAACATAAAGATTTTCATACTGTATAGTTTTAAAAGGAGTATTTTGAAACGTCCACGGAAGAGTGTTCTCTAATGGATTTTTAAACTGACGGTGTTCCTTTTTAAGCTTGATCTCCGGCAAAATTTTTCAAAGTCTCTTAATTTTTATGATGCTCTCGGGAATGTAGTTAAATGAATTCGAAGTTTAAGCACAGACTTTTCTTGACGCGAAAAACTTTTTATTACTTAACAAGAGCCAGATGGCGCAAAACGGTAGCAGCAATTTTACTTAAAGTTATGAAAAGTTACTACAAAGTTCTTTGAGGCTTGTGTTTTTTTATATTTCACTGGTGGAAAACAGGCATAAACGATAAATTTGTTAAAATTATTAGTTAGTGTAAAAAGGGTCTAATCATAAACCACCAGAAATTAATTTATTAAAGACAAAAGAATTATACATGCGTGATATGAGCTGTATATGATTTTTTTATAAGAAAATTTTTTGTAAGACTATGTGAAGCAAAAAAACACGCGTTTCGAAAAAAAAAATATGTTTTTAATTATAATTTCATGAAACCAAAAATGAATTCAAACAAATAACTGCCTTTTCGAACTAGATATTTGAAAGCCTTAATACAGAAACATATGGTGTATAGTTAGCTAATAACTTAGGTAATATGAAATTTTGAACTGATAAGCTTTACCGTCAAGAAAAGCAAAATATCAAGTATTTTCAGTTAGCGTAAAAGTCCCATTTTTATGTAGGGCTATTTGATAA
This sequence comes from Turritopsis dohrnii, assembly GCA_027922465.2. NCBI lineage: Eukaryota > Metazoa > Cnidaria > Hydrozoa > Anthoathecata > Oceaniidae > Turritopsis > Turritopsis dohrnii. Next base: position 154,882 of record BQMF02000546.1, on the reverse strand, counting down.
GAATTCATTCTTTCATGGATTAAGCTACAAAATATCAGATTATGTACTTTTGAAACAAAAAGCAATCTACTTTTAAATGTTTGTTTCAGAAAAGCTTCCAAAATTCAAAGGCTGCGTTCCTTCATTAAAACTTACATTGTGTTAATAGTAGAGTCTCGCAGACTCTAAATCACAGACTAATTGCCATTTCGGCCGGTGTACGAGGAGGAGTAGTAGGAGTAGAAGTCCGCGGGTGTTTTAATACGGTATTCGCTATCGCTACTACCGTAATTTCTTCTTGAAGATTCTTTAGGGAATACAACTTTGAATTAAAATCTTTTTCAAAAAATCTCTAAATTGAAGCAAGAGTGAAGTTTTATATGAGACAACAAACTTTAATTGTTATCGTTGTTAAAAGGTAAAATGTAAAATACCGCAACATCATTCTGCATTATGCATATCTTTTTAAAGCATGAACTAATATCAGTTCTTTCTGAAATCTTTCTAGAAAGTCTTACAGTCATCTGCAGGAATACGTCTGCCCGGTAGGGCATCTTGTTTTGTTTTTTTTTCACTGTCCAAACCTAGACCAATTTTTGTCGATGGGAAATAGCCACTCAAATCATTAATGTTCCCAACTTACATTCTTTTTATGATTTAACAGTCTAAACTCACACTATATGCATTGTATACAAGTACTTTGCTTGAAAAGACTCTAAAAGTGTAAAATATAAGCTTTAGTGAAAGGAATAATTAACATATGGCTAAATCGCAGATGCCAGGTATGTAATTAAATGACTTCGAAGTTATTACTATTTACGCCACAGATTTTCCATTCAAAACTTAATGTGACAAAGTTTTCATTACTTTATTACTTTTTGAAGATGCTTTAGGGAATATAACTATGAATAAAAAACTTTTTGAAAAAATCTCTAAATGATGCAAAACAGTGCAGTTTATATGAACTAACAAATATTACTTCTTTCACATTCACCTTTTAAAGCAGAGATTATTCTTAACACGATAATTTTTTATTTAGTTAATTGCTTCTTGAAGATGCTTTAGGGAGTACAACTTCGAATGGAAATCTTTTTAAAAAAATCTCTAAATTGATGCAAGACTGAAGTTTTAGATGAAACAACAAAGTTTAGTAATTATCGTAGCTAAAAGGTAAAATGTAAAATACTGCAAACATCATTCCGCATTATGCATATGGTTTTAAAGCGTGAACTAACACTCATTTCTTTCTGAAAAGGATCCAGAAAGTCTTACAGTCATCTGCAGGAATACTTCTGCCCGGTAGGGCATCTTGTTTTGTTTTTTTTTCACTGTCCAAACCTAGACCAACTTTTGTCGATGGGAAATAGCCACTCAAATCATTAATGTTCCCAACTTGCATTCTTTTTATGATTTAACAGTCTAAACTCACACTATATTTATTGTATACAAGTACTGTGCTTGAAAAGACTCTAAAAGTGTAAAATATAAGCTCTATTGAAAGGAATAATTAACATATGGCTAAATCGCAGATGCCAAGGTAAAAATGTTGTTTCATGTAAGTCTTATGCAACGTTCTTACGTTTTCCGTAGTTGTTTTAAAAATGGAAGCGAAGAAGCACGCGTAGATCTGAGAAAATTTCTTGGTTGAATATATGGATATAGAAGAGGTTGTACGGCTGTCAAACTTAAAAGAATCAAGAACATTTATGATCCAAACTGATAATCTACGTGAAACTAATACTCTTAGTAGTTATTCGTGATAAATAAGAAGTTTTTGATGCTTCAAATCAGATATGAACGACTACAAAAACGGTATGCTTACATCGATTTAAAAAAATGCGTAAGGTTTCTATTAGTCTTTTTCTAAATATAATACAATTTTCTATTTCATGTTCCTAGATAAGCTACCCTGTTTTTATAAAGCTCTGGAATCATGAAGCACAGCTCATCTTCCTCATCAACTTCTACCTATTTTATTTATCATTTGATGACCACTTTTTTAATTGACTAGTCGAATTTAAAATATTGTATGATTTTAAAATTTGTATACTATCAAGCTGACGATAAAAAGGAAACACAGATATTTTTATTATTTCGCAAGGCCAAGTAAAAGTTTTTATTATGAAGTTCAGGTACAAACAACATAAAGATTTTCATACTGTATAGTTTTAAAAGGAGTATTTTGAAACGTCCACGGAAGAGTGTTCTCTAATGGATTTTTAAACTGACGGTGTTCCTTTTTAAGCTTGATCTCCGGCAAAATTTTTCAAAGTCTCTTAACTTTAATGATGCTCTCGGGAATGTAATTAAATGAATTCGAAGTTTAAGCACAGACTTTTCTTGACCCGAAAAACTTTTTATTACTTAACAAGAGCCAGATGGCGCAAAACGGTAGCAGCAATTTTACTTAAAGTTATGAAAAATTACTACAAAGTTCTTTGAGGCTTGTGTTTTTTTATATTTCACTGGTGGGAAACAGGCATAAACGATAAATTTGGTAAAATTATTAGTTAGTGTAAAAAGGGTCTAATCATAAACCAACAGAAATTAATTTATTAAAGACAAAAGAATTATACATGTGTGATATGAGCTGTATATGATTTTTTTATAAGAAAATTTTTTGTAAGACTATGTGTAGAAAAAAAACACGCGTTTCGAAAAAAAAAAATATGTTTTTAATTATAATTTCATGAAACCAAAAATGAATTCAAACAAATAACTGCCTTTTCGAACTACAATCCCGGACAAAATATTGTGGCAAAAGCATGAAATTCACGTCATGAGGCCCCCCTTCCCCCACCATCAATGTTATCAATGTTCGTTGGAACCTCTGGCTGGACACAACTCAAAACATTGATGCTGGGGGAGGGGGCATTTGAATTCTTCATGAAAAACATCAGTTTTGCCACAATTTTTGTCCGGGATTGTCTGAATTTTAAGAATAAAAATGGAAAGGGGTCTTCCTAGTATAACGACACATTCTTTCAAGACTGAGATCTCCCACAACATGTGTTGGCAGCCAGGTTGTTCCTTGTCACAATTCGTGACATTTTACACAAAATCAAAACAAAAAAAACATAGCCCTACTGAAAACAGGCTTTTGCAGCTTGTCAATATTTGTCAATTCAAACATGTATATACATACTCTATATATGCTGTCATGAATGTGTGATACAAGAAATAACCAAAGTTTACGTGGCATACTGGGTCAAATGATGAACAATACAAAGTCGTCTACCAAAATATATACCAAATGTATGTGAACACAAAACAGAAAGATAATTTTTCTCTGACAAAAACAGATATACCCTATATATACGTGTCATAATAATAACATAATATATAATAATATAAACTTGTCTATGAAAATATATACAAAATGTGTGTGAACTCAACAGAAACTTTTTTCTTTCAAGCCGTGTAAACAAAACTAAGTGAACACCAAAATGGATGACAGTCAGTGGGACGCACTTGGTTTTACGCAAAGCCTTAAGTGCTTAGTCGAGGAAGGAATTTTTCGCTTGTTGCAGTAGGTCACATTTCTAAAATATCCAAAACAACATTTTGCGACACGTCACCAACACGTCACCAACACGTCACCAACACGTCACCAACTGTAAAGAGTGTTTTCATTGGGAATTATAACACGTCACCACACGTCACCACTTTTTTTTATAAGAAGAGTATATTATTTTATTACTATCAAAGAAAGTTGGTGACGTGTTATAATTCCCAGTGAAAACACTCTTTACAGTTGGTGACGTGTTGGTGACGTGTTGGTGACGTGTTGGTGACGTGTTGGTGACGTGTCGCAAAACGTTAAATGTAAAGTAAAAGTAAAAGTAAAAGTAAAAGTTTATTTCGTTTGTCCAAAACTTTTCGTCTTTCTTTCAATAAGCCTTTGCAAATCCAAGTCTTTGTTTCTTATCTGCTTTTGTGAGAAGGCGTACTCGTATCCGTTCCTTCTCAAAACCCCGCTCGCAGCTTTGTTGCTTGTTGTGTTACCCAGTCCGGCTTCCTCCTGAATATGCTTAAAGGAAATTGTAGCACTGCTATTCCTAAGCACCCGTAACGCCCTTACAACATCCCGTTCCATTCGCAGAGTTGTCTACTTGGGCCTTCCCTTGTTTTCGTGCCGCAGATCTTCTTTCTTTTCCATTGGTAACTTGGCATGGCGGTAAACGCTTCCCTCTGCAAACTGCGGATACGCGCCGCAAAGCTCGTGGCAACTGACACCAAACTTCTGGTGGAGAACCCTCAAATCGGACGGACTCTTCCACGGTGATCTTTTACGTGGTCATGTTTTTGTCGATATGTTTTGTTTATATATACCTAAAGTAAAGTAAACAAAATGCTTTGTTGGTGTTTACATTGCAAATAGTATTTTAGATTACCTATTTGTAACTTTTGTTTATTTACCAAAGTGGTAGCAACAAACAAAACTGTTTTGTAATTCATTCCCACATCCCCACAAACTTGTTTACATTTACATTGTTTACTGAATAACAGAGACAATAATAACAATAGAAAAGTACACAAATTGCATCTGTAACCCTCCAGTAAAATAAACAACTTCTAAGTAGTCAGACATTACCAAATAAGCAAACGTAAACATTAGAAAATCTATACACAAAATGACTAAGTCAAGCAAACATTCAGACAATCCCGGACAAAATATTGTGGCAAAAGCATGAAATTCACGTCATGAGGCCCCCCTTCCCCCACCATCAATGTTATCAATGTTCGTTGGAACCTCTGGCTGGACACAACTCAAAACATTGATGCTGGGGGAGGGGGCATTTGAATTCTTCATGAAAAACATCAGTTTTGCCACAATTTTTGTCCGGGATTGTAGTTCTTTGAAAGCCTTAATACAGAAACATATAGTGTATAGTTAGCTAACAACTGAGGTAATATGAAGTTTTGAACTGATAAGCTTAACCGTCAAGAAAAGCAAAATATCAAGTGTTTTCAGTTAGCTTAATGAACTAAAAGTCCCATTTTTATGTAGGGCTATTTGATAAGAATTCATTCTTTCATGGATTAAGCTACAAAATATCAGATTATGTACTTTTGAAACAAAACCCAATCTACTTTTAAATGTTTGTTACAGAAAAGCTTCTAAAATTCGAAGGCTGCGTTCCTTCATTAAAACTTACATTGCGTTATTAGTAGAGTCTCGCAGACTCTAAATCACAGACTAATGGCCATTTCGGCCGGTGTAGGAGGAGGAGTAGTAGGAGTAGGAGTCCGCGGGTGTTTTAATACGGTATTCGCTATCGCTACTGCCGTAATTACTTCTTGAAGATTCTTTAGGGAATACAACTTTGAATTAAAATCTTTTTTAAAAAATCTCTAAATTGAAGCAAGACTGAAGTTTTATATGAGACAACAAAGTTTAATTGTTATCGTTGTTAAAAGGTAAAATGTAAAATACCACAACATAATTCTGCATTATGCATATCTTTTTAAAGCGTGAACTAATATCAGTTCTTTCTGAAATCTTTCTAGAAAGTCTTCCAGTCATCTGCAGGAATACTTCTGCCGGGTAGGGCATCTTGTTTTTTGTATTCCTGCGTAAGCAAGGAATTCTTTGAAACCGTTCGTGTTTTTTTTTTTTTTTTTTTTTTTCACTGTCCAAACCTAGACCAATTTTTGTCGATGGGAAATAGCCACTCAAATCTTTAATGTTCCCAACTTACATTCTTTTTATGATTTAACAGTCTAAACTCACACTATATTCATTGTATACAAGCACTTTGCTTGAAAAGACTCTAAAAGTGTAAAATATAAGCTTTAGTGAAAGGAATAATTAACATATGGCTAAATCGCAGATGCCAGGTAGAAATGTTGTTTCATGTGAGTCTTATGCAACGTTCTTACGTTTTCCGTAGTTGTTTTAAAAATGGAAGCGAAGAAGCATGCGTAGATCTGTGAAAGTTTATTTGTTGAATATATGGATATAGAAGAGGTTGTAGTACGGCTGTAAAACTTAAAAGAATCAAGAACATTTATGATCCAAACTGATAATCTACGTGAAACTAATATTCTTAGTAGTCATTCTTGATAAATAAGCAGTTCCTGATGCTTCAAAACAGATATGAACGACTACCAATAGGGTATGTTTATATCGATTTAATGCGTAAGGTTTCTATTAGTCTTTCTAAATATAATACAATTTTTTAATTCATGTTCCTAGATAAGCTACCCTGTTTTTATAAAGCTCTAGAGTCATGAAGCACAGCTCATCTTCCTCATCAACTTCTACTTATTTTATTTATCATTTGATGACCACTTTTTTAATTAACTAGTCGAATTTAAAATATTGTATGATTTTAAAATTTGTATACTATCAAGCTGACGATAAAAAGGAAACACAGATACTTTTATTATTTCGCAAGGCCAAGTAAAAGTTTTTATTATGAAGTTCCGGTACAAACAACATAAAGATTTTCATACTGTATAGTTTTAAAAGGAGTATTTTGAAAGGTCCACGGAAGAGTGTTCTCTAATGGATTTTTAAACTGACGGTGTTCCTTTTTAAGCTTGATCTCCGGCAAAATTTTTCAAAGTCTCTTAACTTTTATGATGCTCTCGGGAATGTAATTAAATGAATTCGAAGTTATTACTTTTTAAGCACAGACTTTTCTTTTTATTACTTAATTACTTCTTGAAAATTCTTTAGGGAATACAACTTTGAATTAAAATCTTTTTTAAAAAATCTCTAAATTGAAGCAAGACTGAAGTTTTATATGAGACAACAAAGTTTAATTGTTATCGTTGTTAAAAGGTAAAATGTAAAATACCGCAACATCATTCTGCATTATGCATATCTTTTTAAAGCGTGAACTAATATCAGTTCTTTCTGAAATCTTTCTAGAAAGTCTTACAGTCATCTGCAGGAATACTTCTGCCCGGTAGGGCATCTTGTTTTTGTTTTTTTTTTCACTGTCCAAACCTAAAACAATTTTTGTCGATGGGAAATAGCCACTCAAATCATTAAGTTTCCCAACTTACATTCTTTTGATGATTTAACAGTCTAAACTCACACTATATTCATTGTATACAAGTACTTTGCTTGAAAAGACTCTAAAAGTGTAAAATATAAGCTTTAGTGAAAGGAATAATTAACATATGGCTAAATCGCAGATGCCAGGTAGAAATGTTGTTTCATGTGAGTCTTATGCAACGTTCTTACGTTTTCCGTAGTTGTTTTAAAAATGGATGCGAAGAAGCATGCGTAGATCTGTGAAAGTTTATTTGTTGAATATATGGATATAGAAGAGGTTGTAGTACGGCTGTAAAACTTAAAAGAATCAAGAACATTTATGATCCAAGCTGATAATTTACGTGAAACTAATATTCTTAGTAGTCATTCTTGATAAATAAGCAGTTCTTGATGCTTCAAAACAGATATGAACGACTACCAATAGGGTATGTTTATATCGATTTAATGCGTAAGGTTTCTATTAGTCTTTCTAAATGTAATACAATTTTTTAATTCATGTTCCTAGATAAGCTACCCTGTTTTTATAAAGCTCTGGAATCTTGAAGCACAGCTCATCTTCCTCATCAGCTTATACCCATTTTATTAATCAATAGATGACCAATTTTTTAATTGACTAGTCGAATTTAAAATATTGACTGATTCTAAAATTTGTATACTATCAAGCTGACAATAAAAAGGAAACACAGATATTTTTATTATTTCGCAAGGCCAAGTAAAAGTGTTTATTATGAAATTCAGGTACAAACAACATAAAGATTTTCATACTGTATAGTTTTAAAAGGAGTATTTTGAAACGTCCACGGAAGAGTGTTCTCTAATGGATTTTTAAACTGACGGTGTTCCTTGTTAAGCTTGATCTCCGGCAAAATTTTTTAAAGTCTCTTAACGTTTATGATGCTCTCGGGAATGTAATTAAATGAATTCGAAGTTATTACTTCTTAAGCACAGACTTTTCTTGACGCGACAAACTTTTTATTACTTAATTACTTCTTGAAGATTCTTTAGGGAATACAACTTTGAATTAAAATCTTTTTTAAAAAATCTCTAAATTGAAGCAAGACTGAAGTTTAACATGAGACAACAAAGTTTAATTGTTATCGTTGTTAAAAGGTAAAATGTAAAATACTGCAAACATCATTCTGCATTATGCATATCGTTTTAAAGCGTGAACTAACAGTCATTTCTTTCTGAAAAGCCTCCAGAAAGTCTTCCGGTCATCTGCAGGAATACTTCTGCCCGGTAGGGCATCTTAGTTTTTTTTTTTTTTTTTTTTCACTGTCCAAACCTAGACCAATTTTTGTCGATGGGAAATAGCCACTCAAATCATTAATGTTCCCAACTTACATTCTTTTTATGATTTAACAGTCTAAACTCACACTATATTCTTTGTATACAAGTACTTTGCTTTAAAAGACTCTAAAAATGCAAAATATAAGCTCTAGCGAAAGGAATAATTAACATATGGCTAAATCGCAGATGCCAAGGTAGAAATGTTTTTCACGTGAGTCTTATGCAACGTTCTTACGTTTTCCGTAGTTGTTTTAAAAATGGAAGCGAAGAAGCACGCGTAGATCTGAGAAAATTTCTTGGTTGAATATATGGATATAGAAGAGGTTATACGGCTGTCAAACTTAAAAGAATCAAGAACATTTATGATCCAAACTGATAATCTACGTGAAACTAATACTCTTAGTAGTTATTCGTGATAAATAAGCAGTTCTTGATGCTTCAAAACAGATATGAACGACTACCAATAGGGTATGTTTATAACGATTTAATGCGTAAGGTTTCTATTAGTCTTTCTAAATATAATACAATTTTTTATTTTATGTTCCTAGATAAGCTACCCTGTTTTTATAAAGCTCTGGAATCATGAAGCACAGCTCATCTTCCTCATCAACTTCTACCTATTTTATTTATCATTTGATGACCACTTTTTTAATTGACTAGTCGAATTTAAAATATTGTATGATTCTAAAATTTGTATACTATCAAGCTGACGATAAAAAGGAAACACAGGTATTTTTATTATTTCGCAAGTCCAAGTAAAAGTTTTTATTATGAAGTTCAGGTACAAACAACATAAAGATTTTCATACTGTATAGTTTTAAAAGGAGTATTTTGAAACGTCCACGGAAGAGTGTTCTCTAATGGAGTTTTAAACTGACGGTGTTCTTTTTTAAGCTTGATCTCCGGCAAAATTTTTCAAAGTCTCTTAACTTTTATGATGCTCTCGGGAATGTAATTAAATGAATTCGAAGTTATTACTTTTTAAGCACAGACTTTTCTTGACGCGACAAACTTTTTATTACTTAACAAGAGCCAGATGGCGCAAAACGGTAGCAGCAATTTTACTTAAAGTTATGAAAAGTTACTACAAAGTTCTTTGAGGCTTGTGTTTTTTTATATTTCACTGGTGGAAAACAGGCATAAACGATAAATTTGTTAAAATTATTAGTTAGTGTAAAAAGGGTCTAATCATAAACCACCAGAAATTAATTTATTAAAGACAAAAGAATTATACATGCGTGATATGAGCTGTATATGATTTTTTTATAAGAAAATTTTTTGTAAGACTATGTGAAGGAAAAAAACACGCGTTTCGAAAAAAAAAATATGTTTTTAATTATAATTTCATGAAACCAAAAATGAATTCAAACAAATAACTGCCTTTTCGAACTAGATCTTTGAAAGCCTTAATACAGAAACATATAGTGTATAGTTAGCTAACAACTGAGGTAATATGAAGATTTGAACTGATAAGCTTTACCGTCAAGAAAAGCAACATATTAAGTATTTTCAGTTAGCGTAATGAACTAAAAGTCCCATTTTTATGTGGGGCTATTTGATAAGAATTCATTCTTTAATGGATTTATGTACTTTTGAAACAAAACGCAATCTACTTTTAAATGTTTGTTACAGAAAAGCTTCCAAAATTCGAAGGCTGCGTTCCTTCATTAAAACTTACATTGCGTTATTAGTAGAATCTCGCAGACTCTAAATCACAGACTAATTGCCATTTCGGCCGGAGTAGGAGGAGGAGTAGTAGGAGTAGGAGTCCGCGGGTGTTTTAATACGGTATTCGCTATCGCTGCTACCGTAATTACTTCTTGAAGATTTTTTAGGGAATACAACTTTGAATTAATATCTTTTTTAAAAAATCTCTAAATTGAAGCAAGACTGAAGTTTTATATGAGACAACCAAGTTTAATTGTTATCGTTGTTAAAAGGTAAAATGTAAAATACCGCAACATCATTCTGCATTATGCATATCTTTTTAAAGCGTGAACTAATATCAGTTCTTTCTGAAATCTTTCTAGAAAGTCTTCCAGTCATCTGCAGGAATACTTCTGCCCGGTAGGGCATCTTGTTTATGTTTTTTTTTTTTCACTGTCCAAACCTAGACCAATTTTTGTCGATGGGAAATAGCCACTCAAATCATTAATGTTCCCAACTTACATTCTTTTTATGATTTAACAGTCTAAACTCACACTATATGCATTGTATACAAGTACTTTGCTTGAAAAGACTCTAAAAGTGTAAAATATAAGCTCTTGTGAAAGGAATAATTAACATATGGCTAAATCGCAGATGCCAAGGTAGAAATGTTGTTTCATGTGAGTCTTATGCAACGTTCTTACGTTTTCCGTAGTTGTTTTAAAAATGGAAGCGAAGAAGCATGCGTAGATCTGTGAAAGTTTCTTTGTTGAATATATGGATATAGAAGAGGTTATACGGCTGTCAAACTTAAAAGAATCAAGAACATTTATGATCCAAACTGATAATCTACGTGAAACTAATACTCTTAGTAGGTATTCGTGGTAAATAAGCAGTTTTTGATGCTTCAAATCAGATATGAACGACTACAAAAACGGTATGCTTACATCGATTTAAAAAAATGCGTAAGGTTTCTATAAGTCTTTTTCTAAATATAATACAATTTTCTATTTCATGTTCCTAGGTAAGCTATCTTGTTTTTATAAAGCTCTGGAATCTTGAAGCACAGCTCATCTTCCTCATCAGCTTATACCCATTTTATTAATCAATAGATGACCACTTTTTTAATTGACTAGTCGAATTTAAAATATTGTATGATTCTAAAATTTGTATACTATCAAGCTGACGATAAAAATGAAAACACAGATATTTTTATTATTTCGCAAGGCCAAGTAAAAGTTTTTATTATGAAGTTCAGGTACAAACAACATAAAGATTTTCATACTGTATAGTTTTAAAAGGAGTATTTTGAAACGTCCACGGAAGAGTGTTCTCTAATGGATTTTTAAACTGACGGTGTTCCTTTTTAAGCTTGATCTCCGGCAAAATTTTTCAAAGTCTCTTAACTTTTATGATGCTCTCGGGAATGTACTTAAATGAATTCGAATTTATTACTTCTTAAGCACAGACTTTTCTTGACGCGATAAACTTTTTATTACTTAATTACTTCTTGAAGTTTCTTTAGGGAATACAACTTTGATTTAAAATCTTTTTTAAAAAATCTCTAAATTGAAGCAAGACTGAAGTTTTATATGAGACAACAAAGTTTAATTGTTATCGTTGTTAAAAGGTAAAATGTAAAATGCTGCAAACATCATTCTGCATTATGGATATCGTTTTAAAGCATGAACTAACATTCATTTCTTTCTGAAAAGCCTCCAGAAAGTCTTCCAGTCATCTGCAGGAATACTTCTGCCCGGTAGGGCATCTTGTTTTTTTTTTTTACTGTCCAAACCTAGACCAATTTTTGTCGATGGGAAATAGTCAGTCAAATCCTCGAAGTTCCAAACTTACATTTTTTCTATGCTTTAAATATCTTAACTCACACTACATTCATTGTGTGCAAGTACTTTGCTTGAAAAGACTCTAAAGGTGTATAATATAAGCTCTACTGAAAGGAATAGTTGACATATGGCTACATCGCAGATGCCAAGGCAGAAATGTATTTCACGTGAGTCTTATGCAACGTTCTTACGTTTTCTGTAGTTGTTTTAAAAATGGAAGCGAAGAAGCACGCTTAGATCTGAGAAAATTTCTTGGTTGAATATATGGATATAGAAGAGGTTATACGGCTGTCAAACTTAAAAGAATCAAGAACATTTATGATCCAAACTGATAATCTACGTGAAACTAATACTCTTAGTAGTTATTCGTGATAAATAAGCAGTTTTTGATGCTTCAAATCAGATATGAACGACTACAAAAACGGTATGCTTACATCGATTTAAAGCTTACCTCCCACACAAAATCATTATAAAATATATTAAACATACATCAAACATATTTTCGGAATTTGATGTTCTTTTTGTTAATTAAGAATATCTTACCGAAATAAAAAACAAAACATAGTTCAATAATTCAGGTTTTATCGTACTGGCCGCCATATTTTTGTAAAGATTTCAAAAATACAGTGAAACGAGTTTTCTCGGAAATTAAATGGTGACGTCAGAGCGGTAACAAATCATTGACCGGCTTTTGCGATAAAGTTAATAATCATTTATTTTTGATATTCTCCCGGGAATGTTAGTTTAACATTTCTTCAGTTCAAAGGAAATTTTATGCTCAAAGTGTAGAACAATTTATTTTACGTCACAAACATTTTTTTTTCTAAGTTTGAATTACAACGTCTTATTCAAACGAGTGTACTTTGTACTATCTTCAATGAAAAACTCCTGTCCTATTGTGGAACAGGTACACCACTGTGAAGGCCCTAAACCTTGTTGAGAAAAACTCCTGTTCCATTGCGAAACGGGTACTCCTTCTGAATGATAACGGTAAGAAACCGTTGGTGGATCGAGGATATACATGTACATGCCGTTGCAACTTTGCATTAATTTTGCCTATAGATGGGCTAAATTTCGGGTTTTAGAGAAAACTTGATGAAATACAGGATTCTCATCTTCAAACGAAAGCTTGAGCACTTCCTGAGTTAATGAAAGCAGCGTATGCTAGTAAGACACTGTTAAAATACAAGCCAGCTTGGAACCAATGGTTACAATGATCCAGCCAATATGAGGAAGGATGGATGTGTCCAAAAGCTTTCAACTGTATTTTTTATCAAAAATACTTTGAGTGTTGGTCTTACTACATACACGCTTTATATTTATAAGGACATTTTTATAAAAACACAAGTATCAGATTTAGCCCAAATATAAGAACAAAATCTGAACAACCGAGGCTCAAATCATTATTTCAAAAATTAAGCACAGCCCAAGCCTGAAATGTCACTTGTGATTGTTTCCTTTCTCACCTACATAAATAAAATAACTTACATGCTCATATCATTATGTTAGTGCCACACCGAATGGCTACTATTTTTAATATGTATTTGTTTCATTACCATGTTCCATTAGAAATTAATTCAAATTGCCAAAATTAAAAGAAGTAGCAAGTGAAGGTGTTTATTCAATTCTTGTTTAACTGGAAGTTCTATAAATAATAACAAGAGGCTGAAATTTGAAACTGTTCTTAAAGCAAAAAACAAAATAAGAAAAAGGGTCAAAAAGTAAAAACAGCCAACATACAATTTATTTCCTATTTTTGTGAGCTTATATTTAACATAAAATTCTATTCAATCCAAGTCAATTTATTTGTCAATAGGGCATACACAAATGAAAGGCAAGCAACATAGTCTTTGTCTTTAGTCTCTTTTTATAGCAGATTTGCTGTTTGTCTGTCTGTCAGATAAAGTGGTATCAAAATTTAATTGGTTGACCAAGTCATGTCAAATAGGCGTCTGCATAGCTTTTTATGCTGGTGCAACATAAATGTTGATAAATGTCAGAAGCACATATTTTGTCGTTACCGTTTTCTCAACTTTTGTGCCAAAAAAACTTTGAAGATCAGTTGTTAATAGTTACAAAATATTACAATTATTTCAGAATTTTTTTAACCAGAGAAGAAGAAACATTTTCCAATGAATTTCCATGAACTGAATTTAACTTTTTTAGGAATTTTAAATTGAAAATTAGAGTTTTATTGACCACTATCAGAGCTGCAGCTCATTGAGAGTAAAAGAGAAAAGCATGGCAGTAACCTAATCGGCGCTTAAGACTGAAAAGAAATTCAGTAGGGTCAGACTTCCCCACCTTTTATGACTGACCTTGACCACCCTAAATAGAGAATTTCAGCAATTATTTTCCCTTCAAGTATTATGTTATTTTCAATATTTTCATTTAAAATTATGATGCATGACTCTGTAATGCAAGTTTCTTTAAGGTCAGCATTTTGTTAAAAGGACCTAGAATTTATTGGTGTATTGTGCAGTTACATAACTGTTCACAGTTTTATTTTTAGTAATCAGCAACTGCTTGGCATTAGATCTTCACTGAATTGGTAGAAACGAAAATTCACTAGCGTGATTAGCCAAGGTTGTAAGCACCTAAAGCTGGAAAGTCCAACTAGTTACTGAAATTTGAAGTTGAAATGAAAATATTAAAGTTGTTGTAGTTGTTCTTGCCCATATGATTTGTGTTAATGCACAACGTATAGCCTTATGGTTTCTATGCTGCCACAAAAATATCTCGGCTAATAAGAAGAAGGATTTAATTGTCTTGGAAACGCAGCGAGATCTTCTATTAAGACGTTTACAGATTACTTATACTTAGCTTCCATGTTTTTTATGAATTTGCCCTTAGACAACTTTGGTTCAATGAATTTATTGGAAAGCAATATACGCATGTAATACTTTATGATCGATTTGTCATTCGGCTCTTAAGGATTTTCGTTATTGATCTTGATGGGATATAGATCGACTATCAATGTTAGAGAAAATAATCCGTATGAAAGGTCCGGTTTTTCTCCGGTTATCATTCATTCGACATCTTGCCTATTTAATACCACTGTAATGTAATCATTGTAGAACACGGCATTATCACGGGCAATTTAAATTTTTTGCATTGCGAAAATATTAGGGAGTCCTTTCATCATAGTGGATTTTACGCCCCCTGTAAGGCGAGTGAATTTGCAGTTGGATTTGTATGTCTACCAACCGTTATGAGCTTTCCAGATACTAATCAAGCTGTATTTTAGAAATGCAGGTTTCTTTGTCGCAAGCTGTATTCGTGTAACATTTTGAGCATCAAATTTGCGCTGACCTTAAGGTCTGTGAACCTCTTGTTTTATTTCGAACCAGCAGCAGGGATATGTTAAAGCGTAGCTGGATGTCGACAAACAAAAATGTTCATTAAATTTCTTTTGTTTTAAGAAAACAAAGACGGTCCTATGTGTGTTGTCAAAAATGGCAGCCAAGCGGCATGAAGCGATCAAAATAATAAGTCACAAAAAGCTACTTTTTAATTCATCTATACGTTTTCTGCACAATCTCAGTTCAGATAGACTTTTGTCAAAGAAGCTTTTAGACTTTTAAACAAGATTTAAATTGTATCCTGCCTTATGAGGATGATAAACACCCATTGGTGTTATATCGATGGAAGGAGGAATTTCTTGATATCCTGCTTATTATTAAGGCAAGATAAAGTTTTAAATTTATCAAATCTTGTGAAAATATAATCAAAGAAGACCACGATCTCCCACGACTTTCATTTTTCTGGGGCATACATCTACGCCATTTTCTTTTCGTCTATATCTTTTCCGTCACTTTAATCACGTGACTTTCAGTAAATTCTTATATGTCATGTAATATTATTCTGAACTGCAAGGATACCTGTAATGAAATGGTAGAAATTTTCTATTTCAAAACAAACGAAAACTCGGTATGAATATCTACATGTGCAAGAAATCGCTTCGTTTCACTGTGGTTATGGCTGAGTGTGTCACTGACACTGGCTGCTTCAGTTTTCCTTACTATGTTTGTCTATTTTTATATGATTTTGCATTTTCAGATGTAGATGTGTTAAGATGTATGTAGACATGAAGTAGTAAGCTTTTATCTATAAGAAATATGCAGTCATGTTTTTGTTTTTAGATTGTGCATGAAATATTTAAAAAAAATACAAACAATGTCTTTCTAAAATACTTAAATGAGTGGCAAGAGGAGACAACGACTGTGTCAGGGACAAAAGCAGATATAGCAGAGCTTTGAAAGTATTAGAATTACTGGTGATTAATGTTTTTGCTTATATAAATCAATGATTAAAATTCCTGTCTTGATATTGTAATTATTCTTTTATTTGATTCCTTTAATAATTTAAGTGAAAAATGGTAGGCTAGATATGTATCTACCCCTTTTATTGAGGTTTATATATCTGCATTTCAATGCATTCCTTCAACCATCAAGCTTGAGCCATTGTTATTTTACTTGGATGGAATTGAAGACTGTTTGTCCAATAAACTGAATCTTTTGTAAGCAAATAGTGGCTGTGTTGATAATCCTAGCTTAGAACGATATGTTCAATGAAAGAAAGTTAATTATTGTCAAGTCAGATATGATAACTGGCAATGCATGAAAATACAAGATGATGTATAAGAGAGAGAATAGACCTCAATATTATTGCTGAAAAAGTGTTATCAAAGACACAAAAATGCTGGTTTTGGATGTTTTATTTTTCAGTTATGGGTGAATATATGCTTTTGTGTTGATACAAATTGCCTGCACATTACAGAAAATATATTCTCATGTAAAAAATATCAAAAATGCTATTAACCGTCACTTCCTTTAATGAACAAATAAACACATGGTTTCAAACCCATTTTTGATTTGCCTAAAAAAATGTGGTTATATTCTCTGAAATGTAGTATGTCTTCTTATATATCGTACCGTTTAGTATTATTTCATTGTATTTTACATTCACATTCTCTATTTTATCTAGTATATATAGTTATCTAATTAATTAATTTATTTCATATATATAAATATATTTTGAGCATGTTGCATGGAAGAAGATAAAAAAATTCAGAAACTTTTTTATTATTATATTCAATTTTTCCCTTTGACAACTACACATCAATACTCTAAACCCTTGGTTCTTTGTTCTTTTTGTCTTGTTAGGCATACTAATCTAGGTTCTAAATTCTTAATCCTTCTGTTCTTGGTCATTTTTTCAGCTTTTTAGATTTTCAGGGGTTTTTTTTGTTTTTTTGTTTTTCCCCATGTTTTTATATTTGCATTCTCTAAGTATGTTAACTCCTACTAGTTAATCATCAGAGAGGAATTTTAGTTCATTTATATTAGCATACATTTCTCTTCTCTGAAAGTGCTTGACAATCAGGAGCAATTTTACTTTATTTTAAAACCAGTTCAGTAAGCTGATGAATCTGTGAAGGAAGAAACTTAAAATTCAACGAAAAATAGTTTTCTTCGTTCATCCTTTTATAAGTACGTTTATATAAGACAAAAAACACACAAGAAATTTTCACAATATTTAGATTTATTAAAAATCTTTGTCAAGTGTTATGTTTATATTTATGTATACATGCAGTAGGTCGACATGAGTTTATATCTATCTAACATGATTTCAAATTCATTTTTGTTGAGCCTAACAAAATGCGACTTTCCCTAGTCTTGTAAGTCAATATCAGCTATCTTGAGTTTTCAAATTTTTTTGAATTGTGTTGCCAAAATTAATACATCTTTATTTGAAGGTCACATAACTTGTATATTATCTGCAGAGGTCAATTTAGTATATTTATGGTAATACCAAGCTATTTCCCTCAAAATAAAACACGTTTTTTTTTCAAAGCAGGCGTTCTAAATATATATCAGCTAACGTTTGGGCAATTTTTAAGATGCTGAGCATATTACCCAGTTCAATTTTCCCCTTTTTCCTCTTGATCAACATCCCAAATCAAAATCTTGTCGCTTTGAACACTATTCCGCGTATATCTAGGATAAAATACAAGTCAAACAGAAGTTTGCACGATTTATTTCACGTCTTTTCATTGGTTGAAAATACGCTTTCAAGCAATTTAATTGGCGAAAAAAAACATACATTCCTGAAATTCTTGACAACACACATAGAACATAGCGAAATCTATCCCTCTGCATCCACCTACGCTTTAACATATCCCTACCAGCAGGGAACATACGCAAATAAATGTGTTAAAACTTATTTTTCTTACTGCCAATAATTAAGTTAAGTCAAAAGTTCAAAATTTTCTTAAAACTTTATTCAATGAAACTTTTTAATAAAGACTGTCTTGAATAAAATATTAAGAAATAACACAACTCTATACAACAAAATGTTTGGTCATGCATCCAGTTTGCTAGGGTAAACATTACTAAAGAGGTGATTAGACAAATTGTGTCTTTTCTTTCAATCCCCATAGACTTTTTATTAACATTATCGAATTTAATCAAAGAATCTCGCAGGAATATTTTGTTCGGCTTTTTTGTCCATTTTCAAAGATTTTTACAAGGACCGCTTTCAGTTTCTTGTCCATAAAGTTTTTCTACTGATCCAAATTAGAAAAGTGATACACCATATATAGGCAAAGGATTTCTCTATTCAGAAATAAAAATAACTATCTTACAGAGTTATTCAATCAAAAGATTATTTTTGTGAGACACCGGTACTTTTTTTTTGACTCACCCTGTAGTTTTCCATAAAGATGATTTTTTTCATGATTAGGATATACCTTTACATGCTACTACCCTTCTCTTTATGGAATTATGTGACACTATATTGAATGAATGCAATGCAAAACAACCTGCTGATACTGATTCAGCCATGTGAAGGAATTTTTCCATCAGATTGCTGAAAATTGTTACACAGAAATAAATTCCAAGAGAACAATGTACCTCTACACATCACAGTAATTACTTGTAGTTGCTTTAAGTCATCAATTATTTTCTTTCCAAATCCTGGCTCTTGTTTTATGAAGTTTTTGTAGTCTCTGAGAGTTCTAAGACTTGATAGTCTGAGTATATTGCTATTTCTCAAGCCTTCATAGGTGATGGTGATTTCATGGCTAATGATAAACGATATCGAATAACCATTAAGCTGCAACGGGCGCCATAAATGGGGCTATTTCGGAAGAGTGATATGACATGATGTTGGCAAAATCATCAATCAGTTCATTATCAATAACAATGCTGGATCATTGTAATTTTTGACTTCAGGAGAAGTTGTTGTTGAAGATGTTTGCATTTCAGTCATTGTTGCAAAGTTGATTTCATGCATGCTGGCGAGGTGAAAGACATTGGAGTTAAGCAGGTTGTAGATTCGTCATGGACGTACTATGAAGGACTTTGGTTCTGAAGGTGTCATCTATGATGCATTCATTACACTATGTTACAAAAACATGGCTATCAAGCTTGATTAAAATGTCACAACTATGTGTGTGTACGTGTGGTTAGGTTAGGCAAGGTTTTGACACCTGTACTGTGATAATTCTGAAACTTTCAATCAAATCCATTAAATGTTTAATGTTCAATATCCAATGGAAATTTTACAATGAGGCCGGTAATAAGGGGTCATTATTTTCTACCACAGAACAAAACATTAACATCATTTAAATGTAACCTAAAAATATTTGTTATTTGGCACTTTGTAATTAATGTATCCAGGCTTAATTTGAATAGTATGATTTTATCTCTATTCAAGCAAGTTTGCCACTATAACTTACCTGGAAAAAACATTTTCAGAATAAAAATTATACAATTGGATAGATCTCAAAAAAAGCTTTCTCCAAATATAACAATTGCAAAATGTTAATAACTATTAAGCAAAAAGAAAGCGTTCGAAAATCTTTTACAAACTTTTTTGATACACACTGTACAAAAACATAGTTCAATAGGCTTGCTTTATGTCGGACGGACAAATCGATACTATTATGTTATGCAATTTTTGGTTTTGTATGTCTGGGTAAACAGTTGAGATCACAAATTTTATTATCAGTCAAAAGATTAAAATATTTACAAGTAAATTAAATAAGTTAGAAAATTAAAAAAAAAAGTATTAGAAAAAGCTCTCTCAAAGGTATGACAGCAAAATTCAAAATCAAACTGAAAATACGCCTTAAAAGAATCTCGATTATGACGTTTCACAAAGTATACGTAAAAAATGTATACACTACTATTGACTGCTAATACGACAAGAGTATGAATCAGAGCCTGGCATCACTACATGCAAGATCAAAATCATCAGTTACATCAGAATTCATTTTGACAGAGCGAGAGACAGAGCAAAGTTGACCTCATGATCAGGAAAGATAACTTGCATCTTATCCAGGCCATCACTTGGTCATATCTCTGCCCAGTCTTCTGGGCAACTCTCTCCGCCAAGAACTTGTGGTAAACTGAACATTCTTTGCTCATTCCCCCGGTAATGGAGAAAACAAGTGGGGTGAATGAGCCATGTTCATTGTTTAACACTCGTTCGTTGTATTTCCTTTTCTTTTCTGACTCATGTTTACTGTAAATAGCATTCAAAGAAACCTCTTGCTCTAATGTCTAGCCTTGATTCATCATTTTCTACAGGTAATAGTTTTGGTTCAATCTCAACGTCGTTGCATACTGTTTTCAATAGGTTGGCTTCAAAGTCTCTGACGTTGTTATGTCTGATGGATATGAAGCCACCCTTCTTGCATGACATTGCATGGTTTAGATCAAAGACATTTCCACATGCACACTTAGATGGAAGGTTCTTCACATTTTGGTTGTACCTCAATGCAAGAGCGTCTTGAAATTCTTGTTTAGAAAGATTGAAACCCTGTTCTTTCAGTGGCAGCACAGTCAACCAGCTTGAAGCCCCCTTTTCACTGTTTTGTTCAATTGCACGTAATTCTAATTTATTGAGCTCGTTGTTGGCTAATATCTCCTCTTCTCTTCGATGCTGCTTAACTGTGGTAATCCTCTCTGCCCGAATACGTTTCACTTCATTCTTATCTGGAGTAACATCACTTTGGGCGATAATGGCAGCAACTAATGGGGCTGTGATGACTTTTGACTTGACTTTTTCGTTTGAATAGTTCTCTTTCCTTCTCGGAGATGGTATTTCCAAGTAATGATGGTAAAAACATATCAGTGATGATTGCATCTAGTGGTTTTAGATATTCCTGCATTCCATCGATAGTTCGCATGAAGTAGCTAAATTTGTGTACTTCCCCATGGGTAAAAGCTGCAAACGCAGCTTGTGGTTCTGTCAGAGCGATTGTTGATAGCTTTTTCATTTCGTTGCACCATTTGTCCACTTTTTCGGAAACATATTCATCACGAAACTTTTTACTTCCGATAGACGCACCCAGATGACGTTTGCCTGACGTTGTAAATTTAATCGAAGAGTCACTAAAGATATCGATTGCAGTTTTCTGTATCACCTCAGTTTTTGAAATAATCCACGACTTGCTTTCGTTTACATAATAACCACATTTTTGTCCTTCTTCAATTAAGATATCCCACCAACGCTTTAAAGGAGCGATTTTTCCAGCACCAGTGGCGTCATCAGCCAGCCATACCTAATTAACCGCAGCCAGTATTAACTAATATTGTTGCGAATTGAGGACATAAATATTGAATGTTATGGAGAGCCACCTGTCTATTCAATGCATTGAATGCATTACTAGCATCGACTAGAATAACGGCATCACAGTCTTCGTGTTCAAAGATTTGTCGCATGGCGTGTATCGCGGCTTCAGTCCCGCTTTCTAAGCCTGTTGCCACTTGCAATGGTCCGGCAATTTCCTGAATGTCATTTTTTAGAACCCAACCAACAGCTTTGCCAATTATTCATCGAATAGTTTCTCCAATTCCGATGGGTCTGATACCTGGATTTTTGCTGAGTGGAATTAGCTTGCAAGCAACGTAGGCTCCTAAAGACGAGGGATCAATGACTGTTGTTGCAATTTTCTTTGCCATCGTAGCGATGTTCTCACATAATGGCTGCCCTTCGTCTTTGTATTTCTTACTACAGAGAATTGTTTTGAATTGTTCTGCATCAAGTTTTGAGGGTCCGGCAGCACCTTTTGTTTGTCTTGCTGCTATACAGTTCTTCTTGTAAACAGTTCTCTGTTATATATTGCCAATTTTTTACATTAAAGTTACTTCTGTTCTGCGTGTAAATATATATTTTGAGCGATATTGCTATTTGTTTCTGTTTCAAATCTTCTGAACCTAAGGAATGAATTAAAAAATTAATGCCTGTAAAAAACTTTTGCCCTAGTTAAATTCTGCGACACAACGCAAGCTGAAGATGGGTGGCGAACGACGCCGCCTTGGCGCCTAGTCTGTATATACTAATTCGCTCGTGTGCATCCCAGTTTTATTTTAGAGAGTGTTGCTTTTTTAAAAAAATATGGTCAAATTGTTCTTAATCGAGATCATTTTTTCGTTAGACCATTGATAATTGACGATTAGAATAGTAGCACGCGGCGTGACGTCAGTTTTTTTTATCATATCAAGGGTGAACCATTACCTTGCACCCCCAATCGAACACGACGCTTTTGTGGAAATATCTCGAAAACCAATGTTTTTTGGGCAAAATTTGGGCCTAAATATCATTTGTTACTGCGGCTATGACGTCATCAAAAGTTTTGACCGACGATATCTCTGCAACGGTTGGTCGTTGCGAAACGATCCTACACACTTTTTTGAATAAGCTACAAAATAGATAGAGTTTTTATTCGTAATTGTGTGATTTTGTTTTTCGTCATCTACTTTCGACACAACCTTTTCGAAAATAAAGCCGCAAAAAACTTTTATGCAAGTTGCTAGTCTGCATCCTAATGCGCAGACGCGTGTCACACTTGTATTTTCGAGAGTGATAAATTTAATTTAATTTTGCGGCCAAGTTCTTCTGAGGTGCGCGGAAATCCATGTAGAGGTGCGAGACAATTTTATCACGATTAGTATAAAAGCACGTGGCATTTGACGTCAGTTATTTTCGTGATCACTAAGAAACATTGCATTGCATCCCCAATAGAATGCGACGTTTTAAGGGAAATATCTCGAGAACCAATGGGGATAACTGACAGTTTTTAGGGACTGTGATACGGGTGATGGAGTGACGCAACATTTGGGCCTAAATTTTATTTGATACTGCGGCTATGGTGTCATCAAACGATCCGATACAGTTTTTTGATCATTTTTTTTCATTTCTTTGTTTCAATTCGATTTACAGTAAGACATATTAAAAGAAAAAAATCTATTTACACCGAATATTTGGAATATATAGAATATAACAACAATACCACAATGACACGGTTTATTCTGTTGCTGAATTTCCTGCTATGGAACATCCAAATTAAGGGGCTATTTGTAAATTGAGATTCAAAGACGCATCATAACACTTAACTTTTGTCCTGCTTTTGAACAGATTGTTGTAACGTAATTATCAAATTCCAGTTGATTGTCTATTGTAATTCCAGGGAGGTTACATTTTTCTCTTCCCAAATTAAGTCGTCTTCGAGAGTCACAAATCTTTCTTCTATTTTTTTGCCACATATAAGGAAATGACATTTTTCAATGTTCAATTTCATGTAATTATAGCCAAATCAGTCAATAAGGAGAGCACAATCATGTTCAAGTTTGAGGCACAAGTTTAGAGTTGAGATCACTGGCACAGGGAGTCGTATCATCTGCGAAATTGAACATATCACAACTTTTCGTAATAAAAAATAAATCATTTAGGTATATTTTAAACAGGATAGGTCTCAAGACCGAGCCTTAAGGGACGCCTTTTAAAGGCTTTGACCAAGTATTAAAAGCTGTGCTTACTTTAATCCTTTCCCAACTGTTATTAAGGTAACTGAAGATTATATTTAGGGCATGAGAATTTAAACCATATGATCTTTTGATAACCAACTTACATCCTAAGTTAGTTATCAAAAGATCATAATTCATGGTCTCAAAGGCTTTAGGAAAATCTGTTTTCACCGCTCCTGATACATTCTCTCTGTCTAAAGTTTTGTTAAATTTTTCAATCATATTCACTAAAGCAGTTTGTGCGCTGTAACCTTTCTTGTATCCACAAAGGTGTGGCGATAAAAAGGTGTTCATAAAAGGCATAAGTTGTGACTGCATGATTCTCTCAAAAACGTTTGATTACTGTATTGGCCTATAGTTCTTAGCACATGTTGCGTCGCCTTTTTTAAAAACAGGCGTGTCCACAAGCTGCAGTTCATTAGGGAAGTTCTGATTGCATATTACTTGATTTTTCCAAATATCCTTTTATACTTCACTGGATACTTTTGTTGATATTTTTAATATTTTCGTTATGTTTCTATCAGTGCCTATTTTTCTGGAGTCTAATTTTAATATTTCCTGAGCAACATCAACAGCGGTAACGTTAATAAAGTCGTAATGCGATTTTAATTTTACGTGCTTTATCTCGATTGTACTGGGATGGCTTTCAAACATTGTTTTGAGTTATATTGCCAAATTCATATTGTTGTAATATTTCCTTTTTTCTTTTCTGCATAGTTTATTACAATAGTTTTTTTTGTTTTTTGTATAGCTTTTTGCTTTCTTCAGTCTTTGATTTAAAGTATTTACTTTCAAGTTCAGATCTTTTCATCATTGCTTTTCTCAGTGTTTTTGTTATGAAGGGTGCATGATTTGCTCGAATTATTTTTTCTTAATAGGAGCATGATTGTTTAAGACGTTTAAAAAAGTTGTTTCAAAACTGACGTAATGCGGTTGTATACCTAATAGATTGGAACGTAGATCAGCTTTAAAATATTGCTCATCGAATTGTTTATAGTTCGGTAAAAAATTTTATTTGGTTTACTTTTCTTAAAACTACATTTTAATACTGTAATAGAGATTTTACTAGTAACCCGTGTAAAAATTTTTTACGGATTTTAATTCTTGAAAATGACGTCTCAAAAATGGTGTCGAAAAATTAATTTACAAAATGACAAACAGAAAGTACGTTAGTAGTGTAGTCACCACTTCGTCAATAACGTCAATTACTTGGAAGATCTGAAACCCATCAAAAATAATATATATGCGCTGTGCATCCGCTATTTTCACTCTCTAAAATAAATTGCATCTTGTGTAAAATATTTTACGTGTTTTGATTTTTAAAATAACGTCTCAAAAATGGCTACAAAAATTTTAATCACGGAACGATGTTGAGAAAGTACATCCACCGAGATGTCTTCGATGAAACATCACAGCCCTGCGCGGACCATCAAAAATGCAATTCTCCAAAAGCGCCTTGTACGATCCAATATGCAATGCAATGGTTCCCCGCGTTTTAAAAATGTAACGTCAAAATGGAGAAAAGTACTCCGCATCCTTTTAATTAAAAACTCTGTAGGTATTCCAGATAAAGCATTTTACCTGTTCATTGTCAACACTGCACATCATAAACATCTTTTTACTTGAAGATCTGAAACACAAAAAATACTCATATTAAATCCTTTCACGATACGATATAGAAATAAATTGTGCGCACATGAAAACAACAGAAATATTAAAATGGCTGTAACTGTTCATGGAACCCATGATCCAAGGTATATAAACAGAAGCTATTTTGCTATTTTGAAAAGCCAAACCCGTAAGTCGTAAACGTGTCAAAACGAATTAATACCTTCGAGTGATTTTCGTTTAACGAAGCTAAGGTTGGACATTAATATAGAATATTGTTCTTCAACAATCCAGAACGTCATGATTTAAAATTCATATCTTCAAATTTCATTGTTTTTATTTGTCTTCCCTAAAGG
This sequence comes from Turritopsis dohrnii, assembly GCA_027922465.2. Taxonomy (NCBI): domain Eukaryota; kingdom Metazoa; phylum Cnidaria; class Hydrozoa; order Anthoathecata; family Oceaniidae; genus Turritopsis; species Turritopsis dohrnii. The sequence goes on along the minus strand of BQMF02000546.1, from coordinate 129,333 downwards.
AGAAGTAACGATGCAGCAAACCTATTTATATTATAAGAAAAACAAAACAAACAAAAAAAAAGTTCAAGAGCGTACTTACCCTAAAAACATTAATAAATCTTTCGTGCAGTACTTTCGTTACTAACTTCGTTGTCTTGAGATTTCTTACTATCGTATGTTTCATTACCTCTTTTTCAAAATAGCAAATGAAAACATGCTGGCAAACGAACGTCAACGCTATAGATTCTTGATCAATCAAAACATTTAAAAAATCAAAACATTTGAACGATCAAATGCGCTGTGAGGGTTTCCACTTACACTAATCGTGAATGTGTCATGCACGGTCTAACTGCCGCTATATGACCACGATTAAGAAGATTTTGACCGTGAAAAACGACCCGAAACATTTACTCTCTAAACTAAAAACTGGATGCACAGCGCGTATTAGAATATAGACTAGTATCCCGGGTAAAAACTTTTTACCGAACTTAACTTCAAAAACATTAGGTCAAATCCACCATTCCCGTGGTACGTACGCGTCGCTCGCCACCCATGTTCAGTATGCGTTGTGTCGCAGAATTTAACTCGTGTAAAAGTTTCTTTTCAGGCATTAATTTTTTAATTCATTTCTTACATTTAAAACAGAAAATTTAAAACTGAAACAAATAGCAATATGGCTCAGAATATATATCTATATGCAGAAGAGAAGTAACTTTTGTGTAAAAATAGCAAAAGCACAGAACTGTTTACCCGGACATACAAAACATTGAATAACACTACGAAATGTGAATTGAAAACAAATCGATACCTTCCAACTGTGTTTCTTTTGTGCCAAAATTACATTGGTTAGCAATCGTTAATGAATTTTTGAAATGATAGTCTGTTCTTCCCAAAACCATCAACATCGTGATAAAAACCATGAGTTTCATTTCTTTAACGGTTTACGTGCTTTTTACGGTAGCAGCGTAAGCGAATACCGTATTAAAACACCCTTGGACTCCTACTACTCCTACTCCTACTCCTCCGGCCGAAACGGCAGTTTTTAGCCTACGCTTAACAGTCGATCAGATTTCGTTCAGAAAATCATATGAAATCTCACAAAGGAACGCAGTCTAAAAATATTTGAAGGTTATATCCAGCAAACATTCTAAAATAAATTTTTCTAATATTTCATCGCTTAATAATACACGAAGAAAGAGATATTTTGGTAGTAAGGCCTTAAGTTAAAAGTAGTAAGTAGTTACTTTTACTAAAAATGCTTAACATTTGGATGTAAGGTAGCTACGATTTTATCGTCGGTAGTTCAACCTTAACGAACTTTTTAATTACATCTAAAATTTGTCAGCTATCTAAACCGTCATTTTGCGTTAAATATTTCAAAGATCACAGTTTTTGGGAAGGTTTCTTGAGTCCATGGAATCTTTGTTATTGTTTTTAATTTTTTTCGAAACAGACGCGTTTTTTTTACACATAAGTTCTTATAATTTTTTTCTTGAAAAAATTCGACTCATGTATGTACATTTCTTTGTTTTGAAAATTATTTGCTGGTGGCGTTTCTTAATAAGACCCCATTTACATTCGATAAGACCTCTTTACACTAACTATTTTTTTTATGGCAATTTTTGGTCGTGCTTTCGAAAGTATCCTGCTTGCTGCTACCGTTTTGCGCCATCTGGCTCTTGTTTATTATTAATCTTACCTAAAAAACATTTCAATTGCATAAAAATGCAGAAAAAGATAATCATGCATGGTTGAAATAAAAAAACAAAGCAAAAAGCAAAAAGAAAATTCATGTACGTATATACCCATTTATCCTAAAAATAACAAGATGCCCTACCGGGCAGAAGTATTCCAGCGGATGACTGTAAGACTTTCTGGAGCCTTTTCAGAAAGAAATGAATGTTAGTTCACGCTTTAAAACCATATGCATAATGCGGAATGATGTTTGCAGTATTTTACATTTTACCTTTTAGCTACGATAACTATTAAACTTTGTTGTTTCATATAAAACTTCAGTCTTGCATCAATTTAGAGATTTTTTTAAAAAGATTTCCATTCGAAGTTGCACTCCCTAAAGCATCTTCAAGAAGCAATTAACTAATTAAAAGATTATCGCGTTAAGAATAATCTGTGCTTTAAAAAGTGAATGTTTGTTCACGGTTTAAAACAATATGCATGTGGTATGATGTTCTTTGTGTTTTACAGTTTATCTTGTACCTGTGAAAGAAGTAATATTTGTTATTTCATATAAACTGCACTGTTTTGCATCATTTAGAGATTTTTTCAAAAAGTTTTTTATTCATAGTTATATTCCCTAAAGCATCTTCAAAAAGTAATTAAGTAATGAAAACTTTGTCACATTAAGTTTTGAAGGGAAAATCTGTGGCGTAAATAGTAATAACTTCGAATTCATTTAATTACATTCCCGAGAGCATCATAAAAGTTAAGAGACTTTGAAAAATTTTGCCGGAGATCAAGCTTAAAAAGGAACACCGTCAGTTTAAAAATCCATTAGAGAACACTGTTCTGTGGACGTTTCAAAATATTCCTTTAAAAACTATACAGTATGAAAATCTTTATGTTGTTTGTACCTGAACTTCATAATAAAAACTTTTACTTGGCCTTGCGAAATAATAAAAATATCTGTGTTTCCTTTTTATCGTCAGCTTGATAGTATACAAATTTTAGAATCATGCAATATTTTAAATTCGACTAGGCAATTAAAAAAGTGGTCATCTATTGATTAATAAAATGGGTATAAGCTGATGAGGAAGATGAGCTGTGCTTTAAGATTCCAGAGCTTTATAAAAACAGGATAGCTTACCTGGCAACATGAAATAGAAAATTGTATTGTATTTAGAAAAAGACTAATAGAAACCTTACGCATTTTTAAGTTAAGAAATTAAGCGATACCGTGAAAAACAGACTTGGTAAAGTAAGGGTTAAGCTGCAACACCTGTCGTACAAACGGTTTGAACACTATACCATTTTTGGTTAACAATCGCCAAAAATATGATTGCCAACTTGGCACAAACAGAAGTCCTTTCCCTTGACAAAATTTCAGATGACCCTAGGTCTGAGCGATCAATTTAACATGAGGACAATTAAAATCGTTTCTCCAAATGGTGGAGAACGTATTTACTCAGGACAATAAAACTTTATTATCAAAGTTCGTCATGTTTGTTGGATAATGTAAGCATTAAAAACAATAAGTTTAAAATAGCAGAAGCTTTTCGGTTAAACAACCATCGTCAGTGCTACATAAAATGTATAAAATTCTTACAAAAATGCTTAAGTATAGACTAAAGAAAAAATGTAAAATCTCTTGATAAATGTACATAAAAGAGTGAATATATGAGTAAAAGACTATTTGAAAAAACGTAATTATCATGTTACACCGTTTTTGAATAAAATTAATTTCTTTGATTCTATTTGTTCATTTAGTTTTGGACGTTTTAAGGCGATAATTGATGCTTCTAAACTCTTTCTTTGTCTGTAATGAATTGGGGCTGATAATAGTACTTTCCATACAAAAACGTGATTGGCGTTATGAAGTGAATGTTTGGCTGGTTCGGAATCTTTTGTTACGTTATCATGTTCTTTCCAACGAGTCAGCGCATTTCGTTTGGTTTCGCCGATGTATGATGTGTTGCAAGAGGTGCAGGTACCTTCATAAATTACACACGATGGATATGGGTTCTTATCCTTGATTCTGAAGAGAGTTCTAACTTTCCTCGTGATCCCTTTTATTTTGATGTCATACTTGTATTTCGTAAACTCGTTAAATTTGTAGATGAAGCGTTTTGAGGATTTTTCGTTGTCTGGGCAATAAGGAATTTCTAACAAGACTGTTTCTTTTGGTATTTCAAAGAATTTCAGCGGAATGATCATGTCATCTTCCATTCTTTCTGCATTCTTTTGGTTGAATTGATTTATCACACTCATAATGAATCTATAAGGGTAATCAGCATTGGTGTACTTTTGTTTTATGAGTGAAACTTCTTTATTGAAGTCGGACGATATTCGTTTAGAACGATGTAAATCGCCATTTATGGTGTTTCTCTTATATCTTTTTGGTATTTTGGAAGACCAATGGATAGGTAATTTCGTATCTTTTCGATAAACTTCAGTTGAGTAGACACCATTTACTTCCACTAATTTCGTGTCTAAAAACTTTGTTGGGTTGACTTCTAGTGGAAATTTCATATTTGTATGGTAGTTGTTAAGCAACTCAAATAATTTATCTGGTTTATTTCTGGATCTCCTGTTGATAATGTCGTCAACGAATCTTTTATAGAATACTGGTTGTGTGGGTTTCACTACATCTTCTTCTACTTTTGTCATGTATATATCTGAAAGTATAACGGATAGGGGACCACCCATCGTACAGCCATCGATTTGTTTGTAGTATTTCGATTGGAAAATAAATGTATTTTCTGTTGTAAGTTTTAACAGTAGTCGTTTAAATATAAGTTTGCTACAAATTTTTGGTAATTTATGTTCATTATAAATCTTCTTGACGATATAATCGATGGTTTCTTGTATGGGTATATTTGTAAATAACGATTCCACATCGTATGAAACGTATTCTTCATCATCATTGAGTGGTTGTTGATCTTTAATCAAGTCGGCGAAGTCTTGAGTATTCTTGATTATGTAGTTGTTATGATCACATAAAGGTTTTAAGTAATTTCCAATCACTTGTGCAGCTTTATAGGTATAAGTACCTGTTTGTGCGATTATTGGTCTGAATTTAATGTTCTCTTTTGTTATATCATTTATAGATTCAAACTTGTGGGTTTTTGCTGTTGCATATATTCTTGCTGGCTGGTTGGATTCGGGTTGCATTTTATCATAATGTTCGAATTTTTTGAAATTCCGGTAGATGAAGTCTTGAAATTGTTGTAACTCTTTTAATGTTTTGTCTTCTGCAGTAGAGTAGACACCGTTTTGGATGCCTTCATCAATCATCATTCATCCTTCATCAATCATTCCATTGGTCTTCCAAAATACCAAAAAGATATAAAAGAAACACCATAAATGGCGATTTACATCGTTCTAAACGAATATCGTCCGACTTCAATAAAGAAGTTTCACTCATAAAACAAAAGTACACCAATGCTGATTACCCTTATAGATTCATTATGAGTGTGATAAATCAATTCAACCAAAAGAATGCAGAAAGAATGGAAGATGACATGATCATTCCGCTGAAATTCTTTGAAATACCAAAAGAAACAGTCTTGTTAGAAATTCCTTATTGCCCAGACAACGAAAAATCCTCAAAACGCTTCATCTACAAATTTAACGAGTTTACGAAATACAAGTATGACATCAAAATAAAAGGGATCACGAGGAAAGTTAGAACTCTCTTCAGAATCAAGGATAAGAACCCATATCCATCGTGTGTAATTTATGAATGTACCTGCACCTCTTGCAACACATCATACATCGGCGAAACCAAACGAAATGCGCTGACTCGTTGGAAAGAACATGATAACGTAACAAAAGATTCCGAACCAGCCAAACATTCACTTCATAACGCCAATCACGTTTTTGTATGGAAAGTACTATTATCAGCCCCAATTCATTACAGACAAAGAAAGAGTTTAGAAGCATCAATTATCGCCTTAAAACGTCCAAAACTAAATGAACAAATAGAATCAAAGAAATTAATTTTATTCAAAAACGGTGTAACATGATAATTACGTTTTTTCAAATAGTCTTTTACTCATATATTCACTCTTTTATGTACCGGGTGCACCAGAAAAAACTCCGGACGTTTGAAGAGATATTACGTGAAGTAGAAAACATATTTTTCAAAAAAATTTTTTTTAAACGTGTAGAGGAAAGATTGAAAAATATTTTCCTTTTTAAGTTATTACTTTTGGTTAAGTCGATGAAAAGTTATTAAAAGAAAACTAAAAAAGCAATTTTCAAAAAAGTGCAAAAAAACGCTAAAAATGGCTAACAAAATAGCGACATGGAGAAGTAAGTGAAAAACAACAATAAAGAACAACATAATTTTTATTCATCTGCAAATGTATTTCCATTTATTAAAATACACTTGTTTACACGATTTACCATACCATTAAATGCATTTCTTATCATAGCTGGATCCAAATTATTCGATACATTTTGTAGGGCTATTTTCAGATCTCTGATATTTTGAGGCAGATGGTTTTGGGGCTGTGTCCAAATTTGATGTTTTAAATAGCCCCACAAGAAAAAGTCACAAACTGTCAAGTCTGAAAATCTTGGAGGCCATGGAACATCACCTTGTTTACTCACTACTTTACCTGGGAACTGTCCTTGAAGGTACCTTATTGTTGCATTGCTGGTGTGAGCAGGAGCCCCATCCTGGACCCACCAAGTTGTTGCTCTGTTGATATTTAACCTCCTAAAATCACCCTGCACTACATGGTACCTAACAATTCGTAAATATTCACGCGTATCAAGTCGGTTACGAACAAAGTGAGGACCTAGCACCTGTCCTGTACCAGTCAGGCCCATCCACACCATTATTTGATCAGCACCTTGCTCAAATTCAATATAGTGGTCTGGTGGATGACCTTGTCCATAAGGAGAGTAATAAATAACATTTTATGAATTAACATCTGAATTCAGACTAAAAATAGCCTCGTCAGATATGTTCAAGTTCTGTAAAAAATTTTGGTTGTTCAAACTATTTTGGAACCAGTTGCAAAAAGCTAGTCGTCGAGCTGAGTCACCATCTTTCAATCGCTGCTTCTTCACTAAAACGTATGGATGAAATTTTAACTCTCTCGTAATACGTAGGAATGAGGAAGGGGATAAGTTTAATCCATTTCTTCTCGATGTCCGAATACCGTCTTGTTGGAGTGATGTTCTAACATCATTGATGTTTCTAGCAGTTCTCACTGTACGTGCCCTGCCACTTCGACCCTTGTTTAGGTTGTGACAGGTAGCTTCTGCTTCAAACTTAAGAAATGTTTGTTTAACTGTTTTATCGGTGGGAGGACGATCGTTTGGCCAACGGTTCACCCAACGTCTAATAACCTCACGTGCATTGTTACATTTTGAAAATTTGATACATATCCAAACGCGTTGATCTAATGTTAAACGAGGCATCTTGAAAAAAATACATCAATATTTCTGTAAAAAATGTTCTCACAAGGAGAAAACATTTGAAACGTTTTGAAATCATGTTTCTAGCGAAAGCCCTCGGGAATGAATATTCTTCTTTACTATCATCATTTATAGTAAAAAAGTTCATAAATCTCGTGCACTTGCACTATATTATTACAGATTCATTGATGGACTTTTGTTAGCCATTTTTAGCGTTTTTTTTGCACTTTTTTGAAAATTGCTTTTTTAGTTTTCTTTTAATAACTTTTCGTCGACTTAACCAAAAGTAATAATTTAAAAAGGAAAATTTTTTTCAATCTTTCCTCTACACGTTTAAAAAAATTTTTTTTAAAAAATATGTTTTCAACTTCACGTAATATCTCTTCAAACGTCCGGAGTTTTTTCTGGTGCACCCGGTACATTTATCAAGAGATTTTACATTTTTTCTTTAGTCTATACTTAAGCATTTTTGTAAGAATTTTATACATTTTATGTAGCACTGACGATGGTTGTTTAACCGAAAAGCTTCTGCTATTTTAAACTTATTGTTTTTAATGCTTACATTATCCAATAAAACTTTGAATTGAACCTTTTTGTTCGCTTGTTTAAGTGATCCACGAATCTTTCAAAAGTGAATTTCCCGAACGTCTCCTGAATCTTTTTAAAAGTGTCATCAATGCTCCAATTATCTGTATCACCTGCTCTTGAAATTTGGTCAGCAATTTTGTTTTCACTCCTAGGAATCCATTGAGGTAAAAAATCTTTAATCTCATAGATTAAATATTTCAATGACTTATGACTGCAAATGAGGCTTTGAACTTCCTGCTTCGATGATTCTGCACACATAAACGTTATCAGTATTCCACTGAACACGCTCGTTTGCAACATGGAAGCAACAGACTGCGAGATGTATTTTACAACAGATAACTCTCGATAAGTAGTAATTGGTAATATTTCCTAATGCTAATGACATTGCGATCAAGTGACCATCAATCTTAGATATTTGCTCAGCTGTTACTAATAGAAAGGAGACAATTCGCAATAAGAGTTTTTAAATTTTTTATTTAGTCTTGTGGTAATCATCAACTTAGTATCTCGAAACCTAGTCATTTGTCAAATTGACTAGGCTTTAAATTTGATTTTGCAAATTTATTGTTAAGCCAGCATGTTGTCAGTCGTTTTGAATTGTTTTAGAATGGGATGCAGAGATTTGATACAAATGAGAACCAAATATCCCGTCGTCGAGATAAATCGCTTAAAATATGCCTTCAGAAAGCCATTTTTTGACGATTGGTCGCATAAATTTTGTAAAGGCATGTAGCAATTTTTTTATTTTTATTTAAAAACATATTTCACCAGGGTAACCCCTTCTATCAATAGGGGCCCTGAGGTTAAAAATAAGATCATTCTCTCTGCACCACTCAGCAATTGCTTCCATGTCTTCAAATAGGAACTTTTTGATAGTGTGAAATTCTTTGTTACTGACATAAATCACCTTATCATCAGCGTACTTTATAACTTTGCATCTTTTTATCGCTGTTGGTAAGTCATTGAAGTAGATTATAAATAACAATGGATCCAAAACTGAGCCTTGTGGAACTCCATTTAAAACTGGTTCAGGGTCAGAAAGGGAGCCTGCATAATTGACGTATATTTCTCTATCAAACAAATAGTCGGTAAACCATGTGTGCTCAACGCCGTGAACGCCCATACTGTCTGAGATTTTCTAAAAGATGTGCATGACTAAGGGTGTCAAACGCTTTGCATAAATCAATGAAAATAGCACCTGCCATTCCGTTATTGTTAACACCTTCTTTAATATCATCAAAAAATAATATCGCAGCCAGTTCTGTGGAACGTCCTTTACGGAAACCAAATTGCTGTTCACAAAGTAAACGATTAAGTTCAAGGTAAGTGTAAAGCTGTGAATGAACGATTTTTTCGATCACTTTGGAAATAGCTGGTATAATAGATATAGGGCGATAGTTCTCTATGTTGTTTTTAGGGTCGCTTTTATATATAGGAACTACTTTCGATTTCTTCCATTCTGTTGGGAGCTGTCCAGTGGAGAATGACATGTTGATGAGAAAAGCGAGGGGTGAACACAAACTATTAGCACATAAAATTGTCGGTATGTTGTCAACACCAGTGTTTTTCTTTTTTGATAAAGATCTTAATATTCGGAAAGCTTCAACAAGTGTAGTTGGGTTTAGTCTAAACAAACTGTCTGTATGTTATTTTTGGTTGGTTTCCGCCAGATCGAATTTCCAAATCTTACGACTGCTTTTTTCAGATTTCCGGCAATGGACGAGTAGTATGAACAAAATGTCGTCGATATTAGAACAGGACTACTAACTTCTTCACTGTCAATCGAAAATATTGTGGAATGTTTACTTTTTGATTTCGCTGGAAAAATACGTTTAATGGCATTCCAGAACTTGTCAGGATTCCTTTCACTTTCATTTAGCAAAGTTTTCGCACAGTCATTTTTGGACTTTTTCAACAAATGGTTTACGAGATTTCGCTTGCGTTTGTATGCAGTTTTGTCGGTATCGGAGTTGGTCTTACGATATTTCCTCAGGAGGTGATCGCGGGTGTTCATTTTAGACTTTATTTGCTCGGTTATCCAAGGGCACGATCTGCCTCGAATTCGTTTACTTATAACTGGAGCAGCATCATCAAGAACTTCTAGTAAAAGCAATTTCATATTCATCCAGCAAGTATTCACATCGTTTGACATATAGACATTTGTCCAGTCAGAATTTTTTAATCTGTCATTAGCGGGATTCGGAATAATCATGTTTCGTTTACACGAAACTATTTTTCTATAGATTTGTAGGCAATTATATACAACTTAGTAGAGTTGTTCGTGAATTTTTCCCTACAAAGTCATTAGAAACTTCACATCAACACTTGAAATAAGCGTGCAAAGTAATGATGTTTCTTTTGATAAAACAAAAGGCTCTAAATCTCTGAAGTACCGTTTTAGTAGAACAGTTTTAAAAAAATTCTCATAAGTAATTGATTTTTTTCGTGTGACAGGCTCGTCGAGTTTACGAATCTCCCTAATTCACGTATTCCTTATTATAATTTTTGAAGTTACGACACTTTCTTGTTTGTGATTCAGATCTTTTACAGTTTATTTTTCTAACAGCACCAATCATTTCATGATCGCTGATTGCAGTGGGGATTACGTTTGTATCCTTTATGGCTTGAGGATTATTAGTTGCGAATATATCAATTATTGCCTTTGTTTCTCCGTCAATTCTTGTCCGTTTTTTAATTTATTGCTTTAAGCCTGCTGACATAATGATGGCTTTTATCTCAGGATGATCGGTTGCTTTTAAGTACTGTACACATCCGTTAATTCGAATGCCGTTTAATTCGAACATTCTTTATTTCGAACAAATTCTTCAGTCCCCTGAGTTTGGTCTAATAAAGTCTTATATTATGTTTCGTTTAATTGGAACTCTGTTAATCCGAACATTTCGTTAATTCGAACAGCTTTTTCGGTCCCTAGGCTAAAAAACACTCGTTAATTCGAACTTTTGCGCACTATTAATCTACAACTGTAGTGAAAATGAAGACATTTTTCTTATGGTGGTAAAATTGCTTTCAACCTTTCAATAAATTGTACATTCCCAATAAAATGAAGTTGGTATTTTGAGGCCTTCTTTATCACCAAGATTAACTATTTTTCAGTTACTTCTGTTTTTCAGCTACTTCTACTTCTACCTTGAGTACAATAAATCAGCAGCTCTTCTTCTACCCCAGAATCCATGACTTTGCAGAGCGTTGTAAAACATTCTGCTCTGAAATCATTTGATTCTGGAAGCGCTCGATTTTTAAGACATTCCAATGTTATTTTTCTTTCATTCTTTCATTCTTTCTTTCTTTTTGTTGTCGACGTGCAAGAAAGATGTAAGAAATACTATCCGAATTCTTATTTTTCCCAATATCCGATAATTCGAACATTCGTTAATTCGAACAAATTTTTCGGTCGCTTGGGTGTTCGAATTAACGGATGTGTACTGTAGTTCACATTTAGGTGTCCAGTGAGAATAACTTCTTTGTTAATGTCATTTGTGGCGTTTGATAAAGTTCGTTTAGAAGTTCAGCAAAATCTCGATGTAAGTACTTTGAATTGTCCGGGGGTCTGTACATAACACATACAAGATATGATTTTGATTTGTAAGGCATGATTTCCAACCAAATTGACTCTAATTCGTCCCTTTCCAGATCGCGACGCCTTCTATAATTTATTTTGCTGGAAATATGACAGCCAACGCCTCCCACCTTTCCCTTTTCTCCTTGGTCGAATAACGAATTCATAACCATCAATTTTATACAATCCCCCCGTATCACTGTTTGTAGGTGTTTCTGTAAGAGAGAGTATGTCAGGTTTGAAGGTTTCTAAATATTCACGAATAAGTTCTAAGTTGTTCCATAATCCGCGAACATTTTGGTGAAATATTTTGCATCCTCGCAAATTTAATAATCTTTCTGCTTAAGGTAACCTTCTATCGAATTTTGGACCTGGACAGATCTCAATACCTCCACTCAACAGTAAAAGCAACTGAACAACATATTTTGGTCGTAATCTCACTCCAGATTGCAAGTTACACTGCCATAAGGATTCAAAATTATACGCATTCTCCACGAAAACGTCTCCTTTACTACAATCATAAAGATTCTGTGTGAAACAAACAGCATCACTAGTCACAAATGCAGGTTTTCTAACAAATAAAGCCAGCAACAAAGTTACCATAAACTTGAGAACAACCGCAGGTCTTGCTGCCATCATGAATTCTTCAGTTCCTTAAGCTACTGTTACCAATGATATTTCTTGTATGATACTGGCCAATCCAAAAAGTAAAATGACGAATACAAAATACTTGGTGACACCGTCTGGAACAGTACATGCAAAGCCCAAATACTTTTGATGCTCTGGGGCAATTGGTATGTGGTGGTAATCATATTTCAAATCGAACGTTCCAAAGAAATAATTATTTCCGACACTGTTTTTAAATTTTCGTACTTGAATTTTGTAATATCAAGGAAATTGTTCTCGTCTGAAATCTAACACAAGCCTCAATTTCCCTAACTTTTCCACAACTGTGGGTGGGTTACAAGAATAAGGGGCACTTTTCACCTCCATAACACAACCTCCCTTCATTAACTTTTGAATCAGATTTTGATTTTTCCCTGCTACAGATACTGTGCACTATAGGCTCAACTCAACCTCTCAGTCCCGTGTTCTAAATACAAAGAAAAATTCCATTCGTTAACGAAGAAGCACATAAGAAAACTTCAATTCTTTCATACGAAACTTTCGTTGCGGACGCTGAACCATTCTGGCAGAATGACCTTGTATTCTACATAGTCAGCAACTTCCATTTGGTTAATTATTAGAACAGTAGGGTTGGTAATTTGAGGTTTTCGACGTTGTGGTAAGACGATCGACCTTTAAAACTCTATTGAACCACTTAGAATTAGCGTTTCTAATATCTCGATTTAAAATGCTTTTCAACGTCAGAATCAGAAACAAGAGGCCCTGAGGCCTGAAGGTCAGCGCTTTCAGGAAAGTTGAACAGTGATGGACTTTAAAGCAAAATCGAAAACCTTTTTGCTCACCAGGAAGCTCGAAATAGGAATTTTTGAGATACAACTAGTGTGACAGTGAATAAGAAACCCCAGTTCAAATGTGAAACAGATATTGAGTTCATGAAGCAACATAACATTGTAGTAAAATTTAATTCAAAACAATCATAGATATTAAATATGCAACACATTCACTCAAATACTTATGAATGCACCATTAAAGTCTACATATAAAACTAATAGAAACAACAAGAGATGAGGCCTGAAAGTTAGTGATTTCAGCAAAGTTGAAATATGTTGGACTGTGAGGCAAAATCGAAAAACATTTGCAGCTGGAAGGTCAAAATAGTGGCAGCAATTCAGAGAATAACACATTCCAGTTGAAAAAGCAGACAGGTACCCTCTCAAAATTGATTGCATATACCAGCATCATTACTACAAAACTTAATTCAATAAAATCTTTATAAAAGAAATTAAAGATACGAAGCATTCACTCGAATATTTATTAATGTCTTATTTGTATATACCTGAATATGTAAAATTAAGTTTATATAAAAAAGACTTTCATGTAGGGGTTTTCTCTAAAGTAACTTAGTTTTCAAATAAGCTGTTTTTGAGTATATATACTTCAAAAGATTTTATGCAGACCTTGTGTTATATCATCACAAAAAGTTCAAAAGTAAACCTCTCCCTGTGCAGATGACTCCGAAAAGGAATGACTATAGATCATTAAAGATTTATGGCAATAATTAAAAAATACCGTGTTCGTATGCGTGACAATGTGTCTTTCACACATTTTTGTTGTACTTCATTGAAAATAAAAAAGTAAGCAAAACAACTGTTTATTATTTGAGAACAAGAAAATAAGAGATTGCTGGCCAAGCAGATAAACAGGATAAAACATAAAAAACAACAACAAAGTCGCAAAAGCTTTCGATTTAAAAAAATGATAAAATGAAATTTATCTATGGTGAATAATAATTTTTTACATACATGAAAACATAAAAGATTATACGAAACATGAGTGACAAGACAAGACTATGAAAGAAATAAAAAATAAACTTATAATGATTTCATAGGGAATTTGTTCATTGAAATACTGAATAAATAGACATTCCGGATTTCAAGTGATAATTAGAGTTTGTAAACATTATGCGTCCATTGCTTGATAATAAGTGCATTACATTACAACTAACACAAAATATTGTTGATTAATTCAATTTTAAGTAGCACATAAATGCACCTTCACAGAGGTAATATAAAATGTCTTATTATATATATATACACTTTGGAGATGTTGTCTGTTTGGGTGACTATATATTTCTACACACACACACATTGAAAACTCTTCTAAGTTGACGGATGTAACTATATAACAGATTACAAAAAATAACATCGACAATGAAATGCATCATAATAGCATAGGCCCTTGCTTGGTTTGGAGGTAGCAGAGCTCTCATATCTCCTGACCAATTTAATAACACAAAACACAAAATCAGAAATAAGTAGCTAGCAAGGAAACTCAGCAGTATAATCACAGTATCACTTCTAACGATCATAATATTGAGAATTGCATTGCTTCCCTGATAAGCATTATAAATCTGTGTTTCCAGAAACGTGAACTCCTCTTTATTTTTATGGAGGCCGCACTCACCCTGATAAAGTAGTTGTAATTATCAATCAATAAGCAATTCTTAATTAAGCCACAATCAACAAATAGCCTCTATTCCAGCCTTAAAATTAAGGCTTGTGTTTTTAGTGGTATCAGCCTACAACTGGGGACAAAAATTTATGGACTTACAGACGGACGGACGGACGAACACAAATGCTAATGAAAGATCAGCTGCTGCCGCGCTGACCAAAAACTCATCGTTCAAATACTCGTTCACAACAGTCCAACATTCTCGATCAGCGAGTTTTATATATAGCTATATATAGCTTCGTATATATAGTCAAATATAATTCTTAGGTATAGAATTATGTACATAGCTTTCAAAAATCTAGAAGCTTCAGTTATAGCATTTAAAAAACCTTCATTAAACGACTAACTTGATTCGAAAAAGCTGCGATTGTTTCGCAATGGTGTGACGTGATTTGTAAATCTTTCTTTTATTCGTGTAATCTCTTAGGATTCACTTGTATCAACATTGTATACATGAAATCCAAACATCTACTATAGTAACATTTTATATGCACTGATGATGGTTGTACACCGAAAAGCTTTTGCATAATTTTAAACCTGTTGCTTTGTATTTCTTTTATCGACGAGCCTTATTAGTTTGAAGCGTTCAAGAATAAGCTTCTTACCTTTGTTCAGAGACTCTTTCGCTGAGTTCACATCCACATCACCTTAATAACTTTATCGATATTATCGAGAACACTTCGACAAAATTCAAATTGGTGTTTGTTACCTTTACTTTTGATCTTCACTCGATCCAACTTCCTTGCATGGAATTCTTTGTTCGGTTGAAACATTAGTTGTTTATCGTTCATACTCGTTTCTTCGCTAGGTCTTTCAGTTGTGAGATTGTTTTCTGCCATAATACTTCTTTACAGAACACTTACCGCATACGATATGACAAACCCAAGAACGCTAATACATCGTTCCTTCCTTTTATACGCATGCTGTTACACCGTCAAATGTAGTAACTCCGACAAATGTAGTAACTCCGACAAATGTAGTAGACTTTCAACGCTAAATGTAGTAACTCCGTCATATGTAGTAAAATTCAACGACAAATGTAGTAACGCTATATGTAGTAAAGGTCAACGACAAATGTAGTAACTCCGACAAATGTAGTACGCCTCCGCTATATGTAGTAAACCTTTACAGCCGCAGTTGTAGTTGTAACTGAGGCTTAAAACTTGGCAGGTCAGATATTGTTAAAATTCTTAGGCCATATTTGGTACTGATGACGTCATTATGACGTCACAGGTACTTTCTAGAAAAACAATTTCCTACTACAGTTGAAGCTCAAAACTTGGCACAGGGCATTGTTACATTACAAGAATTAAAAAGCTTGGACCAAATTTGGTACTGGTGGCGTCATTATGACGCCACAAGGATTTTCTAAAAACACAATTTTTCACCACAGTTGAAGTATAAAACTTGGCACGAGGTATTGTTACATTCCAAGAACAAATTATTTGGACCAAATTTGGTACTGATGACGTCATTATGACGTCACAGGACTTTCTACGAAAGCTACTTCCACATGTAATTGGAGCTTAGAATTTAGCACGGAGAATTATCACATTGCAAGAATTAAAATGCTTGGACCAAATTTGGTACGTATGACGTCACTATGACGTCACAGTAATTTTCTAGAAAAGTTACTTCCACATGTAATTGGAGCTTAAAACTTGGCAGGGGGATTTGTTGCATTGCAAGAATTAAAATGCTTGGCACAAATTTGGTACTGGTGGCGTCATTATGACGTCACAAGGACTTTCTAGCAAAACAACTTTCCATCATAGTTGAAGCTAAAAAACTACGATGGCCCCGAAGGCTCATTGTCACAGGCGCATAAAAACATAATCAAGGTGAAATCCTAGTTAACAATGAAACAATATCAGAAGTTGACACAGGAAGTAGTGAGCCAAATATGCGTCTATACCTATCAGATTCAATAGCTTCGCGAATTATTAAAGGAAAAGCTTGTGTCAGCGTAAGAAAGATCATTGAAATTTGTGCTCATGTTAGTGGAGCTTGCTTGCCCCTACACACGCTTTTATCTTCGATGAAAAGACCTCTGAAGAACAATCGCAAAGGAACACGGCTTTTGTAACTCTTGTAGCCATTGGTCATGGTTGGTATCAGATTACGAAAGTATACTGACCATAGCACTTTTAACTGTTTGGGTTTGTTCGGACAACAAAAGTTTGGTGCATTTCTTTCAAAAAGAAAGAATGAAGACATATTTTTATTACGTAGCACCATTATTTTGTTAACATCTTTGGGGAAGTTTACTATATTTCAAGTATTATACGTTTTAATGTTCATTTTGTTATATACTGCATTCTTACCTTTAACATCAAATAATGTCAGACCATTGGGAATGAATTGACAAACAGCAATGTTACTGGCGATGTTCCAAGATCATTATAAAATATTAAGGTTATTTGCCTTGTTTTAATGCCCAAATACATCCGGAAGTAGCTTTTCTTTAAATATCCTGTGACGTTACAATGACGTCACCAGTACCAAATTTGTGCCAAGCATTTTAATTCTTGCAATGCAACAAATCCCCCTGCCAAGTTTTAAGCTCCAATTACATGTGGAAGTAGCTTTTCTAGAAATTTACTGTGACGTCATAGTGACGTCATACGTACCAAATTTGGTCCAAGCATTTTAATTCTTGCAATGTGATAATTCTCCGTGCTAAATTCTAAGCTCCAATTACATGTGGAAGTAGCTTTTCTATAAAGTCCTGTAACGTCATAATGACGTCACCAGTACCAAATTTGGTCCAAGCATTTTAATTCTTGTAATGTAACAATCCCCTGTGCCAAGTTTTGAGCTTCAACTGTAGTAGGAAATTGCTTTTCTTGAAAGTACCTGTGACGTCATAATGACGTCATCAGTACCAAATATGGCCTAAGAATTTTAACAATATCTGACCTGCCAAGTTTTAAGCCTCAGCCACAACTACAACTGCGGCTGTAAAGGTTTACTACATATAGCGGAGGCTTACTACATTTGTCGGAGTTACTACATATGTCGTTGACCTTTACTACATATAGCGTTACTACATTTGTCGTTGAATTTTACTACATACGACGGAGTTAATACATTTAGCGTTGAAAGTTTACTACATTTGTCGGAGTTACTACATTTGTCGGAGTTACTACATTTGACGTTGTAACACATGCCAGACGCATGTGCTAACTTAGCAAACTAGATATCGTCCAGAACTGTGAAAGAAACTGCATTTCCACCTTATCTGTGAACCGGCGGAAATATCGCTTCTTAAAGGACGTTAGTAGCTATCGTTTTTAGGGAATGCTCCTAAATTTTTTCTATTAATTGTTTCTATGGGTTACATAGTCAGAAACAAATATGACTGCTTTGTATGACATGGAATAATGGAAAACTGATGATGCTGAAGAGGTAAATTTATTAATTTTCAAATACATTACCTATTTAAATGGATCAGTTTAAATATATCAGTTCAAATGGATTCGAAAAAAAACTGATATAAAAACACTGATCGAACACAGGTGTCTACACTTATACCCCGTTCACACCAATAAAACATGTTTATTTTAAACAAGTTTTATTAAAACTTGTTTTGATTTAAACCCAGTTTTAAATACACGCGTTCACACCAGTTTCATACAGAAAAAGATTTTCGAATATGTTTTTCTAAAAAAGAACGATCTGCTGTTCTTCTTAAGACACTGCAAAATGACGAAAACAAGAAATATGAAATTATTATTATGTAATAGGCGTCGTAGAAGAAGAAAAAATTACTTTTTTTATTTGCTAAATGCATTGATGTTGGAATATGCCACAACTAACCGTTTACTATGGATGAAATTACGAAATCAGAGTTTTTGGAGGGAGAATGTGTCAAAATATTGGACAGAAGAAGATTGGTTGTCCAACCTTCGGATGAACAAAAACGCGTTTACTTACATATGTGATCAAGTGAGGGATTATGTCCAAAAAGAAAATACTAATTACAGACAAGCTATTCCCGTGGAAGTCAGAGTCGCTATAGCATTATATTTTTATTCTGGCACATCGGAGTATCGCATTATCAGTAATTTGTTTGGAGTTGGAAAGTCTACCGTATGTAGCATCGTAGTTTCTATAAGCAAGGCCATAGTTGCTCATTTTTTACCAACAATGATTCGTTTACCAAACGAAGTTGAAGCAGAACAAATCATAAAGGATTTCGAGGAAGTTTCAGGCTTTCCGCAAGCTATAGGAGCAATCGATGGTTGTCACATAAAAATAAAGGCACCAATTAAAGACTCAGAAGACTATGTCAATAGGAAAGACTATCACTCGATAATATTACAAGGATATGTGGACAGCAAGTACTTGTTCCGAGATATATTTGTGGGTTGGCCTGGTAAATCTCACGATGCTCGAATATTTAAAAATTCTCATCTTTATCACGAGTGTATCCAGAGAACTATTTTGTACCAGAGTTTATCCAAAAACATACAAAACACTAGTGTAGCACCCTTAATTATGGGCGATTCTGCGTATCCACTAGAAGAATTTATAATGAAACCATATGCAGAACGTGGTAATTTGACTAGAGAAGAGAGAAGATTCAATTTTGCATTGAGTAGATCACGTGTTGTTATTGAAAATGCCTTTGGTCGATTGAAAGGTAGATTTCAATGCTTAAGTAAACGTTTAGATACTTCAGTTGAGAATACTGTCACAATCATAAGTGCATGTTGTGCGTTGCATAATTTTTGTGAGCTAATGAAACAAGATTTTTGCAAAGAGTGGCTTCAGAATGTAGACGTTGAAATGGAAGAAAGTATATCATACCCAGGAACCTATTGAACAATCGGAATGGGTCAGGAAATAAGGGACAAAATCAAGGAGTATATTGTTAATTTATAATACAACCAAACAAGGGGGGTCTGTATTTGCAAATCAGATTGCTTTTTGAGCAATGAACAATGAATATACAGCGGTGAGCAGAACAATAATAAGTACCACATGTGTAAATATTACATAAAACATTAGTCATCAAAAAATGTCAAAACCTTTATCAGTATAAAAACTATTGCCTATTTTTTTGATTTACCTTATTTTTAGTGTCATGTAGATAAAATTTGTTCTTAAAGAAGATCGAGGAAAAAAATGAAAAGCGATTTGTTATTATTATACTCCAGGGAATTCTTTGATAACAAAAATGTCTTTACGTATATTGTATACATGTAGATTATTCGTTTTCATTGTTTACGAAAAAAACTCTAACTGGTCTCCATCTTTAAGACGCTCAACATCTCTATCACTCCGAACCAAAATATCCAGACACTTCGTCACTATCATAACTCTATCTTTATCAATATCAAACTCAACTTTAATGAGATCTAACAACTTTTCCATAGATCTATTTTCGTCTAGATCCACTTCAACACAAAAGACATCACCTTTCCCTCGAACTTGAATAACAATGTTTTTAGGTTTACTGACATCCTCAGCTTTCAACACTTTTGAAAAGAATTCTTGTCTGCTTCACTTTGCGACTTTATAAAACCATCCATTGCATAACTCAACTTATCAAATAAAATGTCAGATCTTGACCGCTTCTTAGCTTTTTTTTGAAATGGAAAGAACTTGATGAAGGATGTGTTGACTCAGAGGCGACTGAATTTCTTTCAAGATCATCGTCAGCATCATTGGATTCAGATTCATCTTGTTCTTTATCTCCTTCAAGACTAACATGTTAATTAGTGGAATTTAACAGTTGTTCCACACTGATATCATCATTGACATCAGATTCTTCATCAGACCTTGCTGTTTGGGTGTCACCAGATGAAGAAAACAAATGAGGTGGCTTCGTTGTTGGTTTATCCCCATCACTTGCTCAATCTCATCATAACAAGGCGGCTTTTTAGGTGGAGCAGTGCCCGTGCTATGCATTTTACAATCTTTGTAATTCCTGTAGGCTGTTGTTAGCGTGTGCATTCTAGTTTTGCAGCTATCCTCATCTCGATCTTCGTATCCATTTGCTTTCAAAAAGATAGTTATTTCGCACCATATTGCTTTCTTTCTGATGCATGACTTAAGCCTCTCCTGAACGTTTTCTTCTGCCCATTTTGTAACCAAAGTTTTTGTTTCATTGTCTTCCCAATGACGCGATCTGTTCTTCTTGATAATTTTTTTCAAAGATTCAGCCATGTTTGTTTTAATAAAACACACTTAAAACTACCTCGCTATGTTGTTTTATTTAAAACTCGTTTTAATTAAACACAGTTTAAAAAAACACGTTTTACTGCGGTATGAGCGGGTAACATATAAAACTTAGTTATTTTAAACATGATTAAAACTGGTTTTAATTTTGGTGTGAACGGGGTATTATCCAACAAGAGTAACCAACTACACGTTTTTTATGACGCTTTTGCAAAACTTTCCAATAGAACCCTATTGGTATTACCATAAAATGTGAAAAAATAACATCAGTCATTGGAGTTGTAGAAGTACATACTTTCAAATTTTTGAAGAGATTTCGAAACCGAACTTCATTTCAGACTACAGTAGACTCCCGTTTAGTCGTAAACACTTGGACATTCGCTAAGTCGTACCAATTTCATTCATTATCTGGAAGATAAAGTGCTATTCTTTTCAACTATATTTCTATTTAATTCGGTATGCATCACTTTTCCTTTTATTCAAAACAACAGGAATTAAGGAAACAATTGAACACGTTCAACTTTTTCAAATGCTTTCCATTGAAACTGAAACAGGTCAAAATCTAACTGATAAATTCAAAGTGATCCATTTAAATAATAGTGTATTCCAAGCTTAAGGTTTATTAATACCCAAACATATAAATAAAAGCTTGCTTTCTTGTTGTTGCATTTCAGAACTGTATTCCATAATGTATGTATAATATTTAGGTTTGTTAATTTTAGAGTCAAGGAAATATGAGCGAAGAAAGCGTGAGAGAAATTTCCTTTATTTATTGAGATTTTTAGGCCCTAGTCGTTTATAAAGTCACAAGCATTCATCTAAAACCTCCAGCATATGCTATTCTATGTTGTTTTATCCATAGAATTCCTTTTTCTGCCTGTTATATGTACCACCTACTCTGTTGCCCACATAATAATGGACATAAAAGTATTAATTTAACTTACAGTTTCAGTTACTATGTTACTATGCCTAACTGTTGACTTCAGAAATTAACCTTGTCAAGACAGTTGAAATGAATATTTTTAAAACGTTTTCATAATAAAAGGCTTTGACACTACATGAGGCAATGAATTGTAATCATTTGTTTTAGGAGAACAAAGCCGCCGTGTGACTTAGAAGAACTCAGTTTTGTCTCAAAAAGGTGACATTATCACTTTGAAGTGATGTGGTTTATGAAACAGATGCAATTTGAATTAAATGGAAAGTAACTGATATTTTTGAAAGGAAACTTCTTTGTTATGCTGTTGTCTGGTTTACGAATGATGTGTGCAACGTAGTTTCGTTGTTGTCTTTTTATATGTTGGATGATACTTTCTGTTTTGCATTTTTGTAGGATTTCTTCATTTGTTAGTTCGTGACTGAACGATTTTTCTTTCCTGCGATATTGCATTTTTCTGATCGATGTAGTATACGTTGCATTGATGTAGTTTACTTTTAGTTTTGTAAAGTTCCTTGTTTGACTTTGTTGAATGCATTTTGATAAAAAGAAATGCAAATACACTCCTCCTTGGTCGGCAAATGGTAGTGGAAAAAGATTGGAAGTATTTGAGATATTTATATTAGTATTAATATTTATGTGTGCACCGATGGTGTAGTGGTAGTAAACCTTTGAGTGCGACCACTGCGACCCGTGTTTGTCTCCAATTATGTTGTGTCTAAATGCTCCACTCTGATGCACTTTAAAAGCTTCGTATCAATCCATTAGGAGCCATCGACTGACTGCACACTGGCCTTCGGGCAAGCTAAAACAATGTTATACGCATCACTGGCTGTAAGTCAACTACCAGCTGCAAGTCGGCGGCAGAATAGCCGACCAATACGGATGGAAACCAAACGACTAAGATCTCTTATTTACTTATTTACTTACTCACTTAGAGATAGAACTCCCAAATGAGGAAACAATCAAAGAAATTGATGAGAAAGGTTACAAGAGAAGATCAGAAAATCAAAATCATTAAACTCAAAATTGTATGTGGGCAATATCATTATGGCGATAAACTCATGGGTTGTGGCGGTTGTTAGGTATAGTGCAGGGGTGGCTGACTGGACAACTAAGGAATTATGCGGGAGCGATGTTAAGACTAGGAAACGATTGTACATTGCTGGGGCGTTTCATATGAAGAGTAGTGTAGATAGGTTATACATCAAAAGGGGAACGGCTGATAGAGGGTTGATAGGGGTTCAGGACTGTGTACGAGCTGAGGAAGGAAGCATGGTGTCTTATGCAAAACAAAGTGAGAGGTGGATGTTGAAACGCGTGGCTGGAAGCATGGATGAAATCGAAGATGGCAAGACATACAGAAAGAGGGTGCAAGGGGAGAGGGAAGAAAGGTTGGCAGGAAAGAAGTTACATAGAAAGGATTTGGGGGGAGACAAAGGAAATAGGGACGGACCGGAATTGGCAGTGGGTCCAAAGTGCATCTAACAGTGTGGAAGGGCTTAGTGTCACCAAATTTGCTAGGACATCTGAAATCATTAGGCATACCAAATGTTATTGGTAGTCTTCAAATGTCAGCAAAAATTGGAATTTATAATATCTTGCAGAAGGTCCTCAATAGCAAAATATAATTTCACACTTTATAATATACCCTCAAAATTAAATGATGAATATGAGGGAAATAAGAAGACGAAGAAAAAAATAAAACTTGAAAAATAGGAAAACAAAATAAAAATTTGCAAGTAAGAATGTTGTGTCCACATCTCTTTATCTCTATAGTTCTTTGTTGGAGCCGGGATAAAATATAGGGACATAAAATATAGACCCATAAGATCTGCCGTGGATCGGTGTAAGGTTAACTTTACATTCTATACTTATTTACTTTTTTTAAGCATTTTAGATAAGCAACTGGTATTAAGAACAATGAAAGCTCCATCCATGCTAGATGATGTATCCAAGAATCAGTATATGTATGACTTGGTAACTTTAGATCCGACACTATTGAAGGTGAAGATTTGTTGACGAAGCATTGTCTTTTTGACTATACTTGATGAAAAAGGGAACAGTAACTTGAAATTTTTAATAAAACAAGGACTAGCGGTGATAAAAATGACTTTCTTGCAGTTAACATAGTTAGTTCTTAAA
This sequence comes from Turritopsis dohrnii, assembly GCA_027922465.2. Taxonomy (NCBI): domain Eukaryota; kingdom Metazoa; phylum Cnidaria; class Hydrozoa; order Anthoathecata; family Oceaniidae; genus Turritopsis; species Turritopsis dohrnii. Next base: position 105,676 of record BQMF02000546.1, on the reverse strand, counting down.
ATAAAAAAGTTGTCTTTGCTGTTTGTCTGTAAGATTTCACTGTAAGATTAGCACACTTATATCACCATTACAATCACATGATTGGGTATTTCATACAATTATGTCTGTTGTAGGTACATTTACATTGTTGATTCTATTCCAAGTGATTCATCTATTGCTTTATATGACTAAAAATGTAAAAAAATGACTTTGGAAGTATGAAAGACTTAAATGTACTGAAACACATAAATAGACAGGAGCTGCTATATATATATCAACTGGCAATATTAGTCTTAGCTGGCGAGTTGAACAGATTAATGCGGCATATTAAATTTTATGGAACCTTTCATTAGGTCAGTAAGCAAAATTTTGTCAACGTGTCATTCGTGCCTTATTTGCCAATAAAAACACAAATACTGAAACATTTGAATTACCAAACTGCTTTTCGTGCACTCGAGCTCTTACAAGCTGTGAAAGAAAAGGAAAGATAAATTTCTTTTACAAAAGACAGAGCTAACAAACGGCTTTGTGTTTCTTTTGTGGATCATCAGGGCTGATTTGAACACTATGATTGTTTCTTTTCAGCCTATTCAGCATGTCCCCAAAACGAATTTATCTTCTTCGGTAACAAAGAGGAATTCGGATTTTCCACGGACTAGCAAATGCTTTTTCCCCTTTTGAGCCAGTTTATGATGCTAAGTACAACTTTGTATTTGTTATTGTATGACAATATAAGGGAGAATCGCAAAAATGACGAACATGTTGCACGAAGAAAATTAATTACGTATGAGACTTTTTCAAAACTGTTCAACTCGGCAGTTACCTCAGAGATTTAAAGCCTCTTATTGAATCAAAAATAAACATCATTACTTTACACGTTCATTTCAAATGTCGACTTGAAGTTTTTTGTATGGAAAAAGTCAGGACAAAACTACTAAGTTGTACATAATTCTCTACAAATCCTACAAAATTAATTTCGTGGAAACAAAACATGATTCTTCCAAATCCCACTAATGGATATAACAAAATCTAAAATTTATCAGTTAATGTGCGCACATTGACTATCACGCATATACATTCGCTGAATAATTATTATGATATATTATGCTAGCAAAATCAGCCGCATTGACCAGTAAACCTGATGTTCAGACAAAAATTTCGTCCTTGCTGCCCAGGGTAGAATTCTAGGAATACCAAACAAGAACTAAATTTGCTTCAATTTCTTGAAATAAATTAGTATGAATCTTGTAGGACCTCTTTAAAAGCTATTTTAAAAATGTTTTATTTATTTTTGCAATCAGTGAGTATGACACCATATTAATATTTATAAAATATAAATTCAAAATTTAGAGAAGCATTCTGTAGAACACACTCACTTTGTATTAAGCAAAAAATGATTCAACTGTATGCTAATGAAGTAAGTAGTCAGATTTCCATTTTCAAAAATGAATTTCATGTTTATATTGCAAATAAACCACTTTTACATCAACTTGCGTAGGCTCTTAGAGATTTACCGTTTTGAAAATTTATCACAACCTTTGTGGGGTAATGGTAAAAAACTAATTTCATCCAGAAAGCAAAACAACCTTCTTTATGTGTTCGAAGAATATATAACAAAAATTGCAAGGAGAACCGTATTGAATCTGCAACAAATAGTCCAGTAATACTAATATGTGCGTTCCGTATAGTTCGTATAATTCACTATGTCGTAGGCTACAGCTGGATACAAAAGATGTTGTAATTGCGAACAGGGTATACCAATGAAAGCTTAGCTGCTATCGTGCTTACTGAAAAGAAATTACCGTAATGCCCGGGGCGTTTATTAAATTTTTCGAAGTTTTTTGGGGGCGTTTATTCGAGGGAGGCGTTTAAAAGAGGGGGCGTTCTTTAAATTTTGGAAAAATGGACAAAAGAGAATGCTCTAAAATTCTATGAAAATTATGCAACGTATGCAACTAAATGATCAATCAAAAAGGAAGGATCTTTGTGAGCTGTAGTTTTCTTTCTTCTAAGTGAAAAACCACGTCTTCTCATGAACTTTTCACACCAGCCTCTGCTTGCCACAAAAGAATCTTGGACTACACAGGATCTTCATTGTTTTCATTGAAATGATAATTTTCCTACTAAAAGGAGCATTTTCATCCGTTGTTGGTAAACGCACAAAACCATGTCTTCTTCCAACTGCCTTGTCGATACATTTTCTCCCGCCTCCTCCTAGTTTATTAAGTAAACGTTTAAAAGAAGTGGGCGTTTATTTGAAGCTTTACGGTATCTTCAATGAAGACACTGATGTTTCTGATATCAATTTCTAAAATTGATAATGGCTATATAGACAACACCGAAACAACTGCATTTATGAACTAAAAGTTTCATGGTTCTGGATGGATTTCTGAGGACAAGAAACAATATAAGTCCACTGTTAATTATAGACTGTTTAAAAAAGTAATTCAATCCATATCTGTAAAGTGAAACTTTCAAAACATTTCATGACATCGTCATTAAGTGATATCTCTAACCAGGATTCTCCGTATTCTGCTAAGTTCACCAGCAGGAAAAACAGCGTTTCGCCTCGTTGAAAATATTATACGTATTTCTCTTCTCAGTTCGTATTGTGTCACTAGCAATAATATTGGATTCACAACAAGGTAAAGGCCCCACGACAGGATTACCAGTATCCTTGTTCCCTTCTTACCAATGTAACCATGTGCAAACACACTTACGCTTAGTATCTTTACAATGAGCATCGTCAAGTAGCCATACTTCAGCATGTCTGTTACTGTTTTCTTGGCTTTTGTTCGTAGATCAACTTTCTCTTCTTCCCTACCAAATAATTTATTGCCAGATCTTATCCATTCATTATGTCTTTTTACGATATTATTGATTCGACTTCCAAGATAAACAATGGATATGGAATAAAAACATGTCAGTGCAATCAATGCTGTGTGGCTAGCACCTTTTCCCTGTAAAACAGTGACAGACATGATGGAAGCAGGTGCCAATGGAAGCAACAACATTAACAATGTTTGTTGAAGTTGCACTTGAGAACCATCCATGTACATACTTCTTTGTGCATAGTTTTTCAAAAGTATGTCGTGAAAGCGACCATAACTTACTACAGAGCTCAACGACGATGATTGGTTTTGCCAACTTAGCTTGGGGTCTTGTTAGCTGCTGAGAACCAAATTATTGTTGTGTTCATGGAGTGAAAGTCAATGCCAAATATATCTTGACTAAAAGGGATTGCGTGACGTACCAACACACTTTTCTATTGCAAACATATTTAAATAAAAACCATTTCGCTACCATTTTGCACTTTTCGATTTTAAGAATCTAGAATATAATACTTTCCAAAGTGGATTTTAAGAGTTAAGAGTCTTTATTATCCAAATAAAACGAACGTAGGCCAAGGCTCCAGGCCTTGAAAAGATTAAATAAAAATATTTTCAAAAACAAAAACAAACAACAGTCACTCTCTTAATTCTGGCTTGTAGAGCATATATTAACTCAAGAAGCCAATGACAATTGTTAAGCTTTATTATTAACACATGGTTCGTGTGTCAAATTGCAACTATCCCAGTTAGCAGAAAACCGTTGTTTTGGCATTTTTTCGACGTCATATTCCATCGTCGCTTGACGGTCGCTTAATGGTCAAAATGGAAACAGCAAAACAACGTCGGATTTTGACGTCAAAATGACGATTAAAAGTAACTAAAACTGACGTTGAAGGAACTTTCTGCAACGGTCAAAAGAACGAAAACAGCGTTACATTGACGTTGTACTTCATGCTTGTGACCTGTAAACTGGAACTTTGCCTGATCCGTAACAACTGGGTTAGGGTGGTGTCCTTTCTAGTTTCTATTGGTTAATTACCGTATTTTATCTATTAGACTTCTTCTCAACAGTCAGGGAAACAAGAATAGAAAACAACAATTATGGAAGAATTGGTTCTTTCGTCTTGGTTGGTATAACATGACGAGAGAGCAAAAGAAGGTTATTATTATTTAATGCCTAAAGACTTTGAAATACTCAATCGTTTCTTCTTACTATCCTTAATGTAACTATCACGGGAAGAATTAGATGACCATCTGCCATTTTTACTTATTAGCCGGTCCTAAACACCGTTCTTTGCTGCTTCGCTGGCTCCACCAGACCACAAAGACCGGAGACCGAACGTTTCTTTTGCGCCAGGTTCGACTTCGTCAAAATACTCCAGAAATGTTTTGCGTGCAGCATCATAAGAAATTTTATGAGACCCTAATGCATTGTGTCCCTTGTTAGTTCTTGATAATCGACAGATTAAATACAAATCAGGCTCTTGGTTGAGGCATGTTATCCTCAAGAACTTCTTGAGCCAGAGTACTGGACAAGTCGATGTTCCAGTGGCCGCAATATGAATAATATGGCTTTTCGAAGTTGATCTGTTTTTGACTTTTCTAAAAATATCTCAAAAGAATTTATATGAATTTGTCATGTGAATATGAATTTCCATGAACTGGATTTTAGCTTTATAAGGATGATAAATTGAGAGTTTTATTGACTATGACTCACCCGCCACCATGAAATAGAAAAATTCAGTAACTATTTTCCCTTCAGGTATAATAGAAGAGTAAAAATTATGTTGAAATTCAAGTTTCTATAAGGTTTGAATTTTGTTTAATGGAATTTTGTTAATTAGAATGAATTGGTGTGCGTTGTAAAATTACACATAAATTTTTACACTTTTTATTTAGTAATCAGCAACTGCTTGGCATTAGACCTTCATTTAAGCTCATCTGAGGACCACTTAATTGGTACAAACGAATGTTCACCTGCGTGATTTTGTTGAGGAACAAAAGTCTCCCGACCTGTTAGGAAACGGATTTTTTTATTGGTGCAGAAAGGCAAGGTTTTCTTTCATAACGTTTACCATTTGTGTTTTTGGTCTCGATGAGGTGTATATTTAGATCTAACATTAAATGAAAGTAACGATCTGTATGTAATGTCGGCTTCTTCGGTTATTATAAATTCGACGAGTTACACTCCTTTTATTACAAGAGGATTTTAATATGTCTTTGCTTTGGACGAATGGATTTAATACGGGCGAATACGGGCGTACCCAGATATTAAGCAGACTGTATTTGGAAAGTTAGTCATTTCTTTTGCAAAGTGATATGATCTTTAGATTTTTGAGTATACTGTTCGCGCTGACCTTTAGGCCTATGGACCTCGTGTTCTCCTTTAAGACTACATTAACTTTTCCAGTAGAAAGTCCAGTTTGATATGAAAAATGTTAAACCACCCTTACATATAATATGCTGAATATTGAGTTAGTCTAAGGCAAAGATAGTACAGGGGATAGTCATATGGATAATTGTATGATTCCAATATAAATTTAAAAATATATACACATAATTTAGAAAGACATTTTCACACAACTTACTGTTTTAGACGAGACTGTTTAGAAATAACAAACTTGGCTTGACCCTTACCCTCACTGGCCAACAAAAACTTTAAAGGGATTTATTTTTAGTTGTCTGGAGATGAAATGTTACATAAGTGATATAATAATAACAATATGTGTAACAATGTGTATAACAATCAGGTGTGACAAAGTTATTTTCATGGGGCGACCACATCGAAGAAGTGCGTACTAGAGGTATAATGAATGCCGATATCAAAGAATAGCAAAGTAATGTATACATCACAACTTCAGCAAATATGCCAATCTAGTCAGCAATTAACATTAGAAAAAACATGAAGGTTTTTCAGCAATGAGGTACTTTGGTTTCTAGACTACAACTATTGACAACATTCAAGTATTTAAATTATGTAGCAGATGCAAGTTGCACCTCTAGCTGCGAACTGCAAAGCCACAAGTTTGTTTTAAAAAAAACAAGAAGCCACTCGGCTTTAAGACTTCAGGACGTAACACAACGATATATATTCGGTTTCAAAAATACAAACTTGTCGATTTGCCAAATTACGGTCAAATCTAACAAAATGACTGGTAAATTTAAAATGTGTGCTTTGTAAAAATTTATATGATTATTGAAGAACTTTCGAAATTCGGTACAAATTTGGCCCAAATTGTCCATTTTTGGTCAAATCAGACAAAATAACTGTCAAATTTGAAATCAGAACCATTCAAATGTGATCTGCGCAAAATTTTGTGAAATTTGAAGAACTTTCTAAATTTAGTCCAAATTTGGTCCAAATTGTCCAATTTTAGTCAAATCTGGCCAAAACCATTGTCAAAATCGATATCAACATCTTTAAAATGTGATTCATACAAATTTTTATGAAAATGAAAGAATTTTCGAAATTTGGTCCAAATTTGGCCTAAATTTATTATTATTTACGAAATTTATACAGGGTATACCAATCAAAAATTATAAAATAAAGATATTTACATAATTTCTGTTATCAAATGGGCCCTGTGTTAAAACCATGCGAATAAACCAACTTAAAAATAAAAAAATTACTATACAAAATTTGGTAAAATCTGAAGTCTCACGTATCTATGATAAAGAATCTGACAACGGACTAAAAACCAGAATCATTAAAAGCATACGTACAGGTCAGACAGGGTGTATCATAACTCTATTAACCACGACAAAGATAAAGATAAAAATAAAATGATAACCATAGAAGAAACAATACAAATGTCAAGAGAACCACCATACACCCTGCATTATTAAAAGTTATTATTGTAAATATTTATCAAGTAAAATCTTAAATTCATTTGTAGAAGTTGCACTTCTAACTTCAATAGGTAACTCATTAAAGCATTTTGCCCCAGTGAACCTGAACCTTTTCTTTGTTATTTCAAGTTTCACCCAGGGTAATCTCAACAGTTTTCCACTGTTTCTTGTACTGTTGTAAAGAACATCAAAATAACCGTTGAAGTTATCACAAATTTCACCATTTAAGCACTTGAAAACTTGCACACACATACGACGTTTTTGTAACCTTCTAATGGTTGAAACTTCGTTTCCTTGGATCTGTTTGTTGAAGATAATAGAGAAAGCTCTCCTATCAAAGTTTGAGATCCTCTGTTTGATTGTCCCGGTATACGAACTAGTTATAATTGAACAATACGTGAATATGGGGATCAACATAGTCTTGTATAACGTAAGAGCTGCCTCGGATGTGAGTTTTGGACGAACTCTTTTCATCAGGTATAATCTGGACGATGCCTTTTTATAAACAGAAACGATATGTTCAGTCAAAGAGAGGGTTGGATCAAGTCTAATCCCAATATACTTGTAGCTTGTGGTGCTTGCAATGTTCACAAAGCGATAATGAATATTCAAAGATTGATTTTTAACTTTCTGAGAAGATCCAAAGAGCATAACATCAGTCTTTCCTTTTCTCATATTCGTATCTAGGTCCATGGACTCCAACAAGTTGGCAATAGCGGTAAAGTCTGACTGTAAGTTGGTCTTTATAGTTTCGATAGATTTTCCAGAAAAATATAGTACGGTGTCATCAGCATAAGTAATGATCTTCGAATGCTTTATAACTGATTCTAAACCATTGAAAGTTATTAGGAATAACAATGGCCCAAGAATTAAGCTTGGGGTACTCCACGCATGATATTTTCCGGGTCAGATAGTTCGGAGCCGATTCGTACCGATTGTGTGCGATTGAAGAGATAGTTGATAAAAAGTTGTCTTTCGGTTTCATAAATACCATAGGAAGTTAAGGATTCGATTATTTGACCATGGCTCAGAGTATCGAACGCCTTGCTCAAATCAATAAAGATAGCTCCTGTCATCTGACCGTGGTCCCTGTTTTCTCTGATTTGGTCAAGAAATAATGTGGCTGCTAGCTCGGTGTTTCTCTTCTTTCGAAAGCCAAACTGTGTGGGTGACAACAATCCTTTTTCTTCTAGATATCCGTAGACCTGCCGATGAACTAATTTTTCAAAAATTTTGGAACAGACCGGTAAATTGCCCAATTTTAGTCAAACCTGGGAAATCAGCACCTTTCAATCCATCAATCAATCAATATTTATTTTCAAGGAAAATAAGTTAATGAAAATGGGATTACAATAAGGTCACGGCAGGAGACCACCCCAATAGTGAAAACTAAACAAAGTGGGTGGCCTCCAAATAAATAAAGAAATAAACTAAATTAAGAAATTGAGGTATTGGAAAAAAACAAAAATGGTTTAAGTATCAGAAGCAAAATTTCTGGAGAGAGAGACTAGAGAGACTATATTTTTCAGGGATAAATTTTGTGGTTAAGGTTTTTAGTTGAGAATAGTTTAGCAAAGCTAGATCAAAATTTGGATATTCTTTGCATATGATGCCAGCAAATAATTGATTGGAATTGAAGCAATTCCAAATGCTTGCGTTTTAACTGAAGGTTGGGTGCCCATGAGACTTACCTCTGGTGTTGAAAGTATGGCAGAGTTTAGTGTAATTGAAAATACTATGAACGCTGGGAGGGAGTTTAAAATTTAAGGTTTGATGAAGAAATAAATATTCAAATATTCAAATATTCAATGACTTGACAAGGTCAAAGATATTTAGTATTTTAAGGTTGTTGAAAAGAGGTCGAGAGGGTGCTATAGGATTTGAGAAGGTTAGGATTCGGACAGCAGCCTTCTGTAGTACGAGGATACGTTTAGTATTAGTTGTCTCACGCTGAACCCAAATTTGACGAGCATAGCGCAGATGTGATGAAAATATAGCATGATAGATAGAGATTAAGGTATGTTTGGGTACATAATGTCTTAATTTACATAGTGCTCTATTAGCTCTGCGCAGCCTAATTGTAAGGTTACTGGCATGTTGGCGCCAGTTGAAATTTTCATCAAGGGTCACACCAAGGTATTTAATATGTGATATTTAATATTTTGGTGTTGAGTGAGATTTTGTTGGCATTGAGCCAATGGCAAAGAAGTTTCAAGATATTAATTTTTTTGCTGAGTGATTTCAAGGTATTACCAAAATTTAGTAGATTAGTATCGTCGGCAAAGTGGTAGACTTCAGAGTTAGGGATGACTAGGGGTAAGTCGTTAATATACAACAGAAATAGCAGTGGGCCAAGGACCGAGCCTTGAGGAACACCATGGGTAATAAATTTGAGGGTTGATTTGAAACCAGACAAACAAACAAACTGTTGTCTTGAAGAAAGGTATGACCTAAACCATAGGTTAACAATGTCACGGATACCATAGTATGAAAGTTTATGACAGAGTATTTCATGATCGACAGTATCAAATGCTTTCTGTAAGTCAACGAACAACCCACAAGCAGACTGACCAGAGTCAAGAGAGTTTTGTATGCGCTGGGTAATGTTAATGAGGACATGATTAGTGGAGTGACTCTTCCTAAAGCCAAATTGACGTGCGTATAAAATATTGTATTTTTCACGGAATTTTAAGAGACGAGAGTACATCATTTTTTCAAAAAGTTTCTCAATGTTAGAGAGGAATGGGGCGATAATTACTAGCTTCTTGGGGAGATCCCTTATTCTAAAAAACAGGTGTAACTGAAGATATTTTGAGGGAAGAAGGGAAAACGCCAGATTTAAAAGAGAGATTAATTAGGTTAGAGAGTTGATAGAAGATATCAGATTTAACCCTAGTTACCCCGGGCTATTTTGGTCTGGTGAAACCCCGGGCGGATGCTCAAAGGTCCCCCGCCTTATAAATTCTAATTGAAATTGGCTATTACCTTGAAATTTGGTCCAAAATTAACTTGCACAAGTTACTTGCTGAAAAAAAATCTGAATTTTCTTTTGTTTGCATGTGATGACGTCACAAAATATCCCAAAGATTATGAAAATGTTGCCGAAAAAGCTCAAAAATGGATGTAATAGTAAAATTGAGGCTGAAAAAGTTTGAAAAACCACTTTTAAGTTCTCTTTGCAGTTTTTGTTCATCTGTTCAACATACAAACTGAATATGCATAAGGCAAGTATGATACTTTTACTAATAAACTCTACAAAGAATTATCACCACCGTCATTATCATCAAAGCGCAGAATATCTTCAATCGCTTCTTCTTCGGTAAGCTTTCTTTTTGACATTATGTATATTTATATTTACTGAATGAAAATGGAAATAAGTCAATAATATTGAAGGCAATAATGCAAAAAAGGGTTATAGAGTCAGAAAGGAACATATGATCAACTAATAAAAAGATAATTGACTTGATCCTCAACGTTTACGATAGAATTATTTTGTGAAGTAATGCCTTCTTTGCAGAAAATTGAAGAATTATTTGAGAAAAAACCAACATCTCTCTTAGTTGATCAACAAAATTGTATTTGTAGGGCAATACTGACTCAAAAAGGATACCATAATGTAAAATAAAATTCACATTGAACATATGTTTGGTGCAATAAAGAAGTGGACCGTAACCCACCCAAAACCGAAATGCGACAACCGCTGTCAAGAAACACATCACCGTGGAAAAAATTTAAATCTAATGGAAAAAATTAAATGAATATCTGATCCAGCATAGAAATTGAGGAAAACTCATAAAATTTCAGAGCGATTGCCCAACCGGTTAAACTACACCAGGCAAAAAGTCAGGGACGGGGTCCCAATGAGCCCCCGCCTGGGGTAACTAGGGTTAGGAAGTTTTAAGATATTTATGGGGATACTATAAGGGCCATTCGCTTTGTGATCAGGCATGGAAGAGATGTGATCTATAACTTCAACAGTAAAGACAAGGCATATGAAAAATTAGCTATTAAAATCACCACAATGTTTAAGATAATTACTGAAGTGTTTTGAGGTATAGGGGATTTAGCCCTTATAGTATCCGCAATGGTACAGAAGTAGTTATTAAAAGTATTTGAGATTATAGAGGGACCGGAAGAGATAGAACCATTGATAGAGAGAGAAATTGGTGGAGAGTTATTAGGAGAGTTGCTTGAGATAATTGTTTTGACGCTCTACCGAATTTTACGAATGTTCTTCATATTTGCTTCAAAGTAATTGGTAAAATAATTAACAGATTTAAAAAATAATTAAATGATTTAACAGTAGGGTCTTTAGTTTTCATGAAACGTTTAAACAAAGTGTCGCGTCGATTAATTGAGTTACGGATGTAACTCAATTAACACAAAAGAAATTTTCTTAAGAAAATCTTTTGCTCCTCGTACTTGAAAAAAGCTTACAATCATATACGTTATAATTATGTCTGACTTTTATATTTTGCCCCGATTTTAAAATTTACCCTTGTAAAAAAATTTCAGGTTAATGATAAATGAGCCTCAGCGTATGCTTTTGGTATGCTTAAATTTTTGCCGATTCTGAGCCTTGATATGGTTATAGGCGTTATGCTTATAAAAACAAAACGTGTATACATCGATAACCAAATCACTACAGACTGTTATGTTTTGATTTACTTTCCTTGTTCATAAGGAAAATTGACAGTAGGATATTAATTTTAAGAAATGAAATATATATACTGTATTAAAACAGTATGTGACATATGCTTCTGTGTCCGATTAAACTACTACCCAGAAAGCACAACATATTCACTCAAGTTATCCAGGTGTATCATGTGTATTAAAAAGTTACATATATACATCATTGGGTTTCTGAACTTTTTTTCGTATGCGAAATCAATTTCTTTCTGCAGTTTTCGTTATGTATAGAAAGGGCTTCCCATGACTTCCTTCGTGACTGTATAAATCATATGTTTTCAGTTGGGCTACATTATCAAAATGTAAAATGTAAAAGTGAGTCTTCAGCCTTCCTTTTAATAATGATGAACTTTCACATTTCACTTCAACTTGAAGATAACACTGTTATCAGCAAATAAAACATACACAACTTTTATGTAGTAGAGGTGCTGACAGAAATACATCCAACATTTAACAGGGTATATGGAACATATTGCCACACAAAAGCAAATACCAGATGATTAGAGGCCAGTATGGATGTACATCTAACAGCAGTGAATCCACAAGCCCAATGTTTAAAACCTCGAATCAAGAGGACCAGACTAGAAGAACAAATCTTCCTTTCCTTGTTTACGTCCTGTTGAAGTTTGGTAACGATTTAAACCCTCTTTAGGGGATAATTAGTTTATTATCATAGAGGAAACCATGCAGAATATGCAATATACAGTTTGTCAAAACTCTCATCTTTGGAATACGTTTGAAGACGAACAAAAACTGACAGCTCCATGAGGTTTTCAGGAAAACATTCCGAAATGGTTCCACAGTAAAATAAACCAAGTTTCAACGAAATTCCAATGCTAGTTTTTCTTTAAATTCAATTTCCCTAAGTGCTATTTTTACACATGTAGTAAACATGCTTTTTTTTCAGCTCGTGGTAATCAACATTACAGCAATATTTCTGTTATGAAACTTGTACAGTGTGATCGAAAGAATCATGAACTTCATAAATCAAAAAATTAAAACCATCTTCGTTCCCATTTCCTTCTTCTTTAAGCCTGTTTTTGTTAGTAAACAAATTAAGAAAAAACACCCCTCCAAGCCGCCCTTATGTATTTCGTTAAAAATTCCCGCTTAGGCGACGCATGCGCAAACTAAATTTCCGATGCTGAATGAACGTGGAGTGCGCTCCACTGAATAACCCTGAAGAGAGTAATTGGAGGTAAGGTCAGGTTGTTTGAATCTAGTTTCGGAGATCGCTGTAATACCAAAACTATGCTGCATTTGAGCTAACAGTGCTGTAAGTTCATTAAAGTGGGAGCTGAAAGAGTCAATATTAAAACGTAAGACTGAGACATTTTGATATTGATTTAATGCACTTAAACTCATCCACGTCATAGTACTTGATGGCAAGGTCATCATAGGAATCATTGTTATTATTACTAAGATTGTTAAAGTCAGAAAAAAGTGATTTGAATTTAGAATTATCAATACCAGAACCAGCAGAAGAGGGAGAATCGAGACCAGGTTTACCAGGTTATTCTTTGTTAAAAGGGAATATCTTTGAATTACAGAAGATACAAAACCAGGGGTTGGAATCATTAGACATCGTTATGGAGTCAAAATCAGAGTTATTTAGTAGATTGCATTTCTGATTGCATTTCAGGAATGGCAAGAATCACAAAAAATGGAGTTGCATTGTTTAGAAACGTGTCTCTCACAGACTGGGCATCTAAGAATTTCGTTTACCATAAAACCAACAGAGAAATAAGAAAAATAAAATGAAATAGACTGTACTTAGCAAGTGCAATATCAAAAGTCAAACACCAGCAGAAAAACAAATGTTCTACATACGGAACCACCACAGTTACGTTACCATCATTTTACTCCGGGAGCTCAAAGTTAGGGAAAAGCTCGTCGATCATACTGTCGTGAGTCAATTTGATAATTTTGTCTTTATCTTTAATGCGGATCGAGACTGTCCCATTGTTTGTGTATATTTTGCTAATATGTTTTCCTCTTTTGAGGCAGCGAGCTTTCCAGGCTATACGTCTGTAAGCCGGACATAAAATCGCGTTAAATGTTAGTTTAGTGTTTCCAGGAAAACCAAAATCTGTTTTATCCCGAGTATCAAGTAGCTTCCATGAATTGAAGCACTTATCCACATGCTTTCTATTTACAAAGCAGATTACAACGGGTTTGTTCGATTCCTTGGAATTAAGGCGTTGGAAGGCTTCAATTTCGGTTGCAGTAACATCAATCTGGACTGCACTGAGGATGTTGACAAGTTGGCTCAAGCTTATCTTCAGTTATATCTTTAGGAATGCATTTAAGTTGGACATTCTTGCGCCGATTGTACTGGTTATTGGCATTTGATTCAGCTTCCAAGGCATAAACTTTATCCGAAAGGGTTTTAACTTCTTTATTTAGACGTTGGTTTTCTTCCAACAGGCGCTGGATAACATGATCCTTGATTTCAACAAAACTTTCTTTTATATTACTAATATCTTTGTTGGTGATGTTAAGTTTTTCCGTAAGGGTCTCAAGCATTTCTTTATTCGTAGGACCAGGCATGACAAATACAAAGTTAATTCAAAAGACACAAGAAAAGATATAACAAGACAAGAGTTAAACGGTCATTAGGTGTGGCTGACTTTTGATGCGCGTAGATTACATCAAGTTTCCATTTGTTCGAGCCAACTTGGTAAGAACTTGTAAGACGACGTCCGGACTCGACGAAGGTCAAGAACGAAATTTATTTATGCTCTGTGCAAAATTTTCATGAAAATTGAAGAATTTTTTAAATTTGATCCAAGTTTGGCTTAAATTGCCCAATTTTAGTCAAACCTGGCAAAATCATTGTCAAATTCGAAATCAGTACCTTTCAATTATGCTCTGTGCAAAATTTCATGAAAATTGGCCTACTTTGATCAAATTCGCGAATTTGGCAACGATGTCATGTAAACACTGCACAAAAACGTTCATAACTTGGAGTAGTCGTAAGTGGAGGAGGAGGAGAAACCACGGGTATTTTAAATACTTTACTCCACCACGGGTGTCCTAAAGTCAATAATGTTGCAACAGTGTTGTTTTTCATTAATCTGGTGAAAACATATATTGATTCTAAAGATTTACTAGATTCAATAGATACTGATGATTTAGTCCAAGCAATTTTACTAGACGATAAATGCAATGAAGAAATTTGTTTGGTCAAAGTACTTCCTAAATTTCAGTTTTGGGTTGATGAATTGCCAAGCAATTCAACCTTAATAAGCATAACTATTATGTATACATTTGAATACTTTATCCGTAGAAACAAATGTAAATGTATTACGAGGTACAGTTGGATGTTTTTGTACAGTCTCGACGTAAAGCTGATTATTGAATTTTTAGTCATCTGAACTCTTATCGTGTTTGTTTCATCGTCTGAATTTTGTTGTGCTCAATTAGTGTATACCTTGTGGATTTAAGTATACTTTCAGTCAATACAAGTCTTTCATTCACTGACTGTTTATCCAGATTTAGAAGAAAATTTGGATTGCTGTTATTTTTTCGCCATTTCTTTTTTAATGTTACGTTGGTTTTAAAAAGCATTTGCAGTTGTCAGCCTTTTAGTTGTATTTTATTATAATATATGTTTCTAAAAAAAGAAATTATCTGTCTTGAATCATGAATTATTTCTGTTAACATGTAAAAATTTCCATCCTTCAGCTACTATTTTACTAGCACAATCTTTGTATTTGATGGTTTTACGACAAACGCATTAAACTTTTGAATTCATGTCAAGCTGAAGTATCCAATAATACCTGCTGTCGCTGAGTTGACATCTTCAGGCTGCTTTATTTATAGTTATATTATGTACATTGCATTACATTACGTACATTGTTCATTAAACTTTTTTGTTTTTATAATCTTTTCCATTGTCTAGTCGACTTTGAAATTACATGTATACGAGTTTGAAATCAGGCTGTTAGAACATTGCAATTTAACTGCGTTCATCACGTTGTCGATTGTTTCAACCAAATTTAAACAACATAGAAACGAAGTTGTTTTGAAGTTGTTTCATGGACGTTGAAATTCAGTCGACGTCGTCGATTATTTCATTTTCAACCCAAATTTAAACGTCCTATCAACATTACTATTGACGTCAGTTCAACGTTTAAACAACGTCAATGTGCCGCCTGATTCAAAACATTTCCTCACAATCTTTTGTAGCGTTTTTTTCGGAAAAGAAAATTTTTTTTCTTAAAATCCGTTTTATGTTGTTTTCATTTTGTAATAAAAACCGCCCTCTAACGAATGCCAACCTCTATTAAACGGCGAAGCTGCTATTAGAGGAAATACGGTACACTTATAACACGCAGAGTTTTCTGTAACGTCTTGTTGTTATAAATTCCAACTTTCAGTAAGTCGAACTGTAAGCACTCCTCCTGAACTAATAAACTCTCATATAATACCTCGATGACTTAAAGATTGTATTTTGAACATTTGTAATGGGTTTCTTGGCAATTTGAGTTCTTAGAAGTTTACTGTACTCATTTTTCAATTAACCCTAAAATCTGTTGTGTTTTTAACTTGATGCACTCGCTTACTTATAATCTTGTCAGTGAAACATTGTTTTTGGTTCGACCGGCACACTGGGTCCGTACATCGGAAGTTTTAAGGGGTCCTTTTAATCGTGGTTGTCAAGTCAAAATCCAACATTGTTTTAATGTTACCATTTCGATTTTTAAACTACCGTCGATCAAAAACTAAACACGACGTTGAAACAACAGTAGGCACCTCTGTGCTTACTGGGTTAAACTGCATCTTCGATTCTGGTGCATTTATCATTGTTTAGCCACATGGTTGTATGCATGTTTGCCTGAAATAATCTGATTTCTTCTAACAAATCTGTTGAAAATTCAAGATTTCTTTTCAAGAAAAGTATTACGTTCTCATCATATATTATGAGAGGTGACGCTGTCATGATTATCTATACGCATACTGTTATTGCTAAAGTTTACTATTTTCATAAACTATTGCACTCCTTTAGATTATTCAGAAAATTCAGAACCGATGAAATCAGAGAAATCAGTGACCTTTAGTTTTTTTATGGCAAGCCGTCACAATAAACTTCCTAGTTATAATTTATTAGACATTTTGTTAACTGCACTACATATTCCTTACTCAGTGTTGTGTCAGTATAGCAATACTTTTCGTTTTTAAATAGCAACTGTCATACAAATAATCTGTCTATTACATATAGAAAGAAATTCTAGGTTCGAGTTCGTAGGCTTTTAAAAACCTTGTGACTCTTAAGCTTTAATTCATCTTCATTTGCCTATTTTAATCTTCACCTATATCTACTGATCTCGTGCAGTTCCCTTCAAATTTTATGAGATGTAAGTCTATAGGAGCTAGTGTACATTGTTAATATAAACTCTTAAGCACATCATATTACCTAATCGCTAGAAACTTTGCTGGTGCAATTTTTCGTTGACTTGTTCGAAAATTCATTATTGCTTGTTTTTTTCTTTATGTACTCGATGGAAAAATTAGAAGCCCTTATCTTCGTTAAGACAAGCCGTCATATCTCTACAGTTTTTATCGGAACAATAAACTACCTTATGACAGTCAAAATTATAAATTTTTTGACATTTGCTCAATAAACTTCAGATATTATATTTCGTGGTAGTTGCATTACATACCCATTACTCAATGTTGTGCCAGTATAGCAATGCTTTCCTTTTTCAAACAGAAACTGCCATACGAAACTTCTGCCTATTACATAAGGAAAGAAAACCTAAGTTTGAGTTTGTAGGCCATTAAAAACTTCACTATTTGACCTTTTAAATCTTCTTCATTCTGTTATTTTAATCTCCATAAGTATCTACTGATCTCGTGCAGTTACGGCAAAATTTATGAAATACAAAGCTATCACAGCTAGTGTAGGTTATTTATAAAGCACTTAAAACACATCATATTACCTCATATGCAAAACCTTTGTTTTTACAACTTTTTGTCGTTTTCGTCCCACTAATAATTAAAATCAACAAAAATGTTTCGACTTTTTTCAAAATTTCGTTATTGCTTGTCTTTTGATTGAATTCTCGATATTTATTATTATTAACAAAACAGATGGAAATATTTTCAGGTGGCGAAATTTTTTGTTGGCACAAATTTTCGTCACCTCGCCAAAAAATCGTTGTTACCACGCGACAAGGTTTTTACCGATGTGGTATTTCAAGTGAAAAATATTATCTTTAAAATCGTTTATAAGAAATTACATTTTGTCCACACGTACAACAATAACAATCAGCGCATCGTTTTTGCCCAACCAGCTCCAAATGCTCGAGAATTTTCCGAAATCAGCGTTTTAAGATGTGCCTCATCATCCAACCTGTAATGAAAAACGGAAGTTTCTTCTTTAAGTTTAATACGATCGGACGAATTTGGTTGAAGTTTGAAAGCTAAAAAACCAATAATATTGACGTGCCCCATAGTGACAAGAAAAGGACGCAACTTATTTGGGATAGTTTATTTTTATATTTGCCTTTAACCAATCATATTTTATTTGGTATCGATTGGAAGGTATTTCACATTATTTCTGCAATTTGCAGTTAATATCTCAAGTACAATCAATTTTGCTTGAAGACAAAAAGTTTCTCACCAATCACTTACAGCTTGCTTGCCATGTAGAATTTCATCTGGATTATTTTCTTCCCGGAATAAATATTTTCTCCTCGCTCCGCTTCGATTGAATGTTCAATTTTTTTAGTTGAACAGTGCACTGCAAAACTTTTCGCGCCGTCCGCAATATTTTGATCCCATGTTAATTCCTTTAAACCTTTACGTTTACGCAGATCGTTAACTTCATTTAAAATAGCATCTGATGAGAGATAAATATAAATCATAAATGAATCAAAAAATATTCATCATAAACAACACGTCGCTATTGCAAAATATGACTTTTTTACATGATATTTCAGATTAAGGCGGTTCTGAGTCCTTAATAATTTTCGGAATGTTCTCTGTTGCCTACATATTTTACCTTCTTAATGATTTAAATAGAGAATATGTAGCAGCAGGGCATCATTAAACTTACCTCTAAACGGGCTCATCTTGAAATAGGAAAATAAACTTCAAATTCCAAAACGTTGAAAACTGATGAGAAAAAGTAAAACAAAATTTTTCTACAGGAAAAAATGTTTAAAATTTTTATTTCATTACCCTATTATTTAATAATTTAATGTCTGCCTGTGAGATATGCGTATATGACAGAGGACATATGAGTCATGAGCTTCACATTAGGAGTTTCTTTATTTTCTTAAAGTGAGAAATCATTGAACTTTATTAATTCATTACAAACCGAGGAAAACAGATCAGTTTTTAATAGCTTTATCAGACTTCTACCGAAAAATTCTTCCATATTTGGATAATTAAGAAATAAGGAAGAAGGCAAAAAATGCTAATGAATAATTGAAGGCTTACCATGAATTTTAATCAATTAATTCGTTTCAATTAATTAATTCAGTTTTTCGTGCATAAGTTGAAATATGAAAGTTATATAAAATTATATATGCATATATATTATCAACCCGGCTAAAATTTTTTACAGAGTTTTACTTCGAAAAGTATGTGTTAAATTCGGTATTCCCGTGTGTGAATTTCGTGACGAAAAATTCAAATTGGGAATTGAAAACGGAAAATGTATCTATGTTTCACAGCTTGAAAAACTGATCAAGAAATGTATGGGATCGTTTTAGTACGACCAACCATTACAGACCATGGGTTCTGGAGATATTTTCCAAAATTTTGCATCCAATTGGGAATGCAATGCAATAGTTCCCCCGTGACGACAAAAGAACTGACCTTGTACCACGTCTATATAATAATCGTAAAGACACGCATGGCCTAACAAAAAGTATGACCACAATTAAGAAGATTTTGACCGTAAACTTCAACAAAATTTATCGCCCTCTCTTACAAAAGGTGTGATACGCACTCGCTATTATATAATAGATATACTTAATTTGACATATAGCGTATGAGTACATGACATAGGACATAGGACATATGAGTATATGACATAACACATGTGGCATATGAGTCAACATATGACTCATTAGCTTCACATTAAGAGTTTCCATATTTTCTTGAAGTGAGAATTCATTGAACTTTATCAATTCATTACAAACCGAGGTAAGTATATAATTATTTAATAGCTTTATCAGACTTTTATCAACAAATTCTTCCATATTTGGATAATTAACAAATCAGGAAGAAGGGCAATAACACTTATGAATAATTAAATGTTTATCGCAAATATGTTTAAGGAAAGATATCGCAATCACAAACGGCATATAAAATTTGCCGACGCATAGAAAAAGTACTTCACTGTCAAGCTACGTTTGGAGTCTAAAAGATCAAAACAAAGTGTCAATTATCAGTTAAAAAATTGTCAAAATCACGAACGCTTAAGCCAAGTTGAGTTACTGCAAATTATGTCTAAGAGAGAAAATTGTG
The DNA here is from genome assembly GCA_027922465.2 of Turritopsis dohrnii. Lineage (NCBI taxonomy): Eukaryota > Metazoa > Cnidaria > Hydrozoa > Anthoathecata > Oceaniidae > Turritopsis > Turritopsis dohrnii. The sequence continues at coordinate 85,844 of BQMF02000546.1, read as the reverse complement.
ATTTTGAACTCGCTTGATGACCCGAAATTACTTAATTCAAAAAAGGAGTTTATCAGTAAATGCCGTCATAATAACAGACACTAGCTAAAGAACGTTAAGAGAATTGGTGTGGGTTAAATATAAGAATTCGAGATTTTGATATGTTTTTAATTTTGCATTTATGCTTGCTTTTTGTTTTAACTCATAGATTTAACAAAATATTTGGTAACTTTTACTTGAAGATTGTCAAACATACTTATTAAACAAAGTTACTATACTATACCTATAAATGTATATATACTTGTAATATCATTTCTCAACATATTTATGAAATCAATTGAATCAATCAATTCAAATTTATTAATTGATTAAAATTAGCGGTAGACATTTAATTATTCATTAGCGTTATTTGTGTTCTACAGTGTGTATCAAAATGTCTTATGTACCAACTTTCAAGGCGTATATCTCATAACATGTCTGATAAAATATTGCCAATTTTATATCACAAGAAAGAGCTTTTCATGCTCTATCAATTAGTATGAAACTAGCCGCCAAGGCGGCGTCGTTCGCCACCCACTTCAGAATGCGTTGACTTCACGAAAAATAAAATTAAGGAATTTGCAACCTAAAATGTTCCCATGTTGTAGAGCTCGAAAAAGTGATCCAAAATATGTATGGGATCGTTTCGCTACGATCAACCGTTACAGAGATATCATTGTTCAAAGATTTTGATGACGTCACAGACCCCTCCCCAAAAAAATTAGACCCAAATTTTTCGTCACCCCATCGCCTGTATCGCGGACCCCAAAAAACGTCAGTTATCCCTATTGGTTATCGAGATAATTTTTGAAAAGAATAATAGGCCAGTGGGAAAAAGTAATTTAAAAATAGCAAAAGTAATAAATCAAGTGATTTTAAAGAATAATAAAACGAAATTAAAATTAAACTAAGAAAATAGTTAAGTACTAGTATCCCGGGTAAAAACTTTTTACCGAACTTAACTTCAAAAACATTAGGTCAAATCCACCATTCCCGTGGTACGTACGCGTCGCTCGCCACCCATGTTCAGTATGCGTTGTGTCACAGAATTTAACTCGTGTAAAAGTTTCTTTTCAGGCATTAATTTGTTATTACATTCAGAAGATTAAAAACAGAAACAAATAGCAACATGGCTCAGAATAATATATTTATACGCAGAAGAGAAGTAACTTTAATGTAAAAAAAATGGCAATATATAACACAGAACTGTTTACCCAGACATACGAAACCAAACATTACAAAATGTTAATTCAAAACAAATTGATACCTTCCAACTTTTTCTTTTGTTCCAAAGTTACTACTCGATTGCAACCATTAATGAATTTTTGAAATGATATGTAGTCTGTTCTTCCCAAAACCATCAACGTCATGATTAAAACCATGAGTTTCATTTCTTTATGCTTTTTTTATTATTACCTAAAAAATTAACACTTGAATTGTAATACCGAAAACCTAATCATGCTATAACAATATTGAAATAAAAAATAAAACAAAAAGAAAGATAAAACAAAAAGAAAGAAAATTCAAGTACGCATTTATCCTAAAGATAACAATTAAAAACAAAATTTGGTCTATAAAGTCAACCGATACTGTGAGTCAATACGGGTTCACTCAACACTGGAGCTGAACAGAATAAAGACTTTTACCTGGCATACACAACCAAACATCAAATTAATAAAAATAATTGAAACAACAAAATGCCCTACTTTGACCAAAACCGAAATTGAATACCCAGAAGATATTAAAAGCAACAAATAAAAACATAATGCTAAACTTATATACCTAGCAAGTATGTATGTAGCAATTAACATAACACAAAATAATGAATGCCGTAAACAAATATAAACTGAAGAAAAATATACCCCAGCAATGCTTCTTTTTTGTAGTACAATCGCAATGAAATACATAATCTATTCTTCTCTTAAATAACCTTCTCAACATACCATGTGTTTCATTTATACATTTATAAATTTCGTTTATAAATAGCTAGCTACACTTTTTCTTTTCTGACCTAAAAGAAAAAGATTTCAGTAAAGAACAGCTACAATACCTACTACTACTGCAACCATATTTAAGCAAACCAAAACAAAAGGCATAAATGGCTGGCAGAAAGGCATGCAGAGAAAGCATCAAACATCGTCAATAGATAACACGTTCCCTACTTCCACAGCCATGAGAAAGGAAAACAGTCATAGCTGTGGGACCATTTTTAATTGATCTGTAAATAAATAAATCAAATCAAATCTTCTTTGCTAACTATAAAAATAATAATAGCGCGCGTTACCAAAACAAATTACTCTCGTCTTCGTTTTTCATCCAGTAGCGTATAAACTAAACGAAAGAACTCATATAATAAGATATCTATTCAAAGCTATAGTATTTAATCTTTCAAAACTAAATTAAAACCATTCCTTACTGTGTAAATAAACATCATTTTGTTCTGCATTTCTTCACTACACTTTCTTCTGTATAGCGATATTTGATAACTAAAACGTAAACAAACATTTAAATACATTTAAATACAAATACATATACCTAACTTGTTCTTTTATTAATCAAAAATAAAAGTTTTATAATAATACCTTTTGTTCGTTCGATCTTTCTGCAGCTAATTTTTATATCTATCTTCTGTATATCTAAATATGATTTTTCATTGTAAACAAACAACTAACTCACTTACACGTGCTACCCGATAATAAAACGTTTTATAATAATAACAATAACTTCGTGCATACAAACCTGTGTTTCTTCGTCAGTTCTTTCGTCGATTTGCTGCCTAAAACAATCAAATTTAAATTAAAATATTCGTATACAAAAAGAAACACGTCTTCTTCGCGAAGTTTCTTGCTCACGAAATGATCGTTGACAAATTTCGAACGAAGAAGATTGCATTGCTCGCACTCCTCCAAAGACGTTTTTCGGCTGATTTCCACTGCGCAAACCAAAAATAACAAAACGGAGGAGCATATACTAATCGCGGAAAATCAAAAAAAGTGTTCTTGCCTCTACGTGGTTTTACGACAAAAAGGGAAAAAATAAGAAGTATTTGACCGTGAAAAAAAAACAAATATGTCACTCTCTAAAATAAAAGTGTGACACACAATTGCGAATTAGTATAATAAGATATGCCTCTCCGTGACAGTGCTAATGTGCTAAAGTCCAGATACTAACACAACGATATACACGTTGAAAGTACGCAGAAGAGTGGGGACATAATCCAACCTTTATTGAGACAAAAAATGCACGTATCAAGAAGTTCTTTACACGGGGACATTCTTTTCATTTCATCCAATGGGTAAAAAAGTATTAAGTTTGTATTTTACATTTAAGTCTGTATTGTAAATTTAGGCTCAAATGTTGTGTCATGCCATCCATATCGCAGACTCTAACAAACGTCAGTTATCCCCATTGGTTCTTGAGAAATTTCCCCTAAAACGTCGCGTTCTATTGGGGATGCATGACAATAACTGGCGTCAAATGCCACGTGCTTTTATACAAATCGTGAAAAAATTGTCTCTCATTGCCTTCACGTGGTTTTACGCACACCTAAGAAGAACTTGACTGTAAAATTAAATTAAATTTATCACTCTCGAAAATAAAAGTGTGACACACGTCCGCGTATTAGGATATAGACTAACCATTCGCGTGAAAGGTTTTTGTGGCTTTATTTTCGAAAAGGATGTGTCGAAAATGGGTGACGAAAAATAAAATGACACAATTAGAAATGAAAAATGTATCTACGTTGTAGAGCTGGAACAATTGATCAAAAAAGAATGAAAAACGATTTTCGTTACGACCAACCGTTGCAAATATATCGCCGGTCAAAGATCTTGATGACGCCATAGCCACAGTACCAAATGAAATTTAGGCCCACATTTTGCGTTACCCAATCCCCCGTATCGCCGACCCCAAAAAACGTCAGTTATCCCTATTGGTTTTCGAGATATTTCCACAAAAACATGGCGTTCGATTGGGGATGCAATGCAATGGTTCTTCCGTGGTATGATGAAAAAAAACTGACGTCCAGTACTAATTATCAATGGTCTAACGAAAAGATGTCCACGATAAAGAGGATTTTGACCGTAAATTTAAAAAAAAAACACAACACTCTCTAAAATGAAAGTGTGATGCACACACGTGAACTAGTACATATAGACTAGAAACCCGCTTAAAATGTTTTACCGAGTTTAAGTTCGAAAAGGATGTATCAATCTTCCCTTTCTCGTGTGCGTGCCCCGTCACTGAAAATAAAAATAGCGAATCTCGAAAAGATACAGTATAGACCACGATCTGCGTGTTGATATTGTTTCAGTTCGTGGTGCATCTCTGCGAACTGGGAAAAATTTTCAGAAAAGACTTACTTTAACTTATATTCTGCAAATCTAAAAAGTTTCCACGTTTTCATCCTGCAGTTTTTGAGAAAAAAAGCATTAAAGTTGGTAAAATTGCGCCATAAATCACTTAATCGAGGGGATTCGTTTTTCTTCGATTTTGTTGTTTTCAGCAGAAAATATGCTCCATTCTGTTTCACAGAACGAAAAAATATGGTAGAATGCCGCGAGAAAATTCATTCTTCAAAATATATCTTCACGTGGTAAACAGAAAATTCCAAATGGCATCGTCGGAAGAGCACGTTGAGAGAGAATGTCTTATACATTTTCAAGGAATTGAGGGGGGATATTCGTTTTTCACTCAAAAACCATGGTTGAAAATGATTGAGTGTAGAGCTGAATGGGTAAAGATTAACGATTCCGAAAATGAGGTGACAAAAATTGCAAAAAAATATGAAAAAGTACCCTGACGTTATAGAAAAGATTGAAGAGAAAGCGATGGCGTATCATTCAAGGTGTTACAAATATTTTACTGACACAACCAAAATAGATCGTGCCAGAAAGAAAAAAAGAATAAAAAAGAAACAGAACTATGGCAGCAGAAAATCAGTCAGGTTAAGCACAACAACAAACGACCCATCATCTTCTTCATCTACCAAAAAATCAGCATCAATTTTGCCAGAACAATATTTGATTTGTAAAAAATCTGGACTAAAGTACTTCACTGACCCATTTGATGGAAAAAGAAAAAGAGAAAAATTGAGTTTGGTTGAGACGGTTGACGGTGGGGGATTAAGGCAGGCAGCGGAAAAGAAAAATGATGAAGAAATCCTTCGACAAATTAATAGAAAAGATATGGTGGCAATTGAAGCTAGATGTCATCGTCATTGTGCAATAGACTACATAAATTGTTTAAAAGCCCGTCCTTCCACCTGTAATCATCGACTCTTTGATTTTTCTTTTGATAAGTTTTGCACTCACATTATTGATTCAAAAGTTATTAATGCTGGAAAACTATTTAGTTTGAAAAATTTACTTAAGTGCTTCGTGAAAATGGTAAAAATAGTAGAAGGACATGATGCTTCCAAGTATCAAAGTGCTCGTTTAAAAAACAGACTAAAAACAAAATACCCTGAGCTAGTATTTTATCAGCCATCTGATCAAACAAAAAGTGAATTGGTATTTTCAAGCAATGCCGAAGGTGGGGGATTATTTATGGAGGATATTGAAGAGTGCTTGGATGACTCTCAGAGCCAGGAATCAGCTTATCAGACTGAATATGAAACTGAGTGTGAAGAAGAACATGACAATGTTAATTTGAAGTTTATAAACAATGCTATGGTTCACCGAGTTGCAATGCTTGTTAAAAATGCTCTTGATGCTTCAGAAGGAGTAAAAGGAGTATGGCCACCAACACCTTCAGAATTTACCACTGATTACATTAAAGGCTGTGTACCACCAGTTTTGTTTAATTTTTTGTGTTTAATTCTTGGTTTCACTGATGAAGTTGATCTGTTTAATTATGTTAATATTACTGACAGTGAAACTATGAAAATTTATTCCTTTGCATAGGACTTAATTTATGTGAAGTCAAAAGGAAAAAAATTAACTTATAAATCTATATCTCTTGCTGCTACCATCAAACAGCTAACTGGATCTTTAAAAGCCATCACAATTTTAAACCGATATGGACACTGTTGCTCAGCTGTCACTCTAAGGGGTTACGAGAGTGCTATCACATTTAAAAATAGTAATAACGGAAAGACATTACCACAAAATGTCTGCAAAGATACGTTTACTACTCTTGTTTATGATAATGCTGATTTTAATGAGGAAACTCTCAGTGGAGCTGGATCAACACATGTTACTCATGGTATTTGCATACAGAACAAAATTCAATCTGAGCCGAAAATTTTTGAAGCTATTGACAAGTCTGTCAGAACAGTCAATGCAGATATGAAGGAGATACCAACTTATTTTTTGGGCAAGATAGTGTCACTTTCTGTCAAAGAAGTCTTTCAAGATGACACAGTTGAAATCCGTTTTGATCCGGAACAGAAGTACTTTCGTAATTTTGATCTTGCATACATTACCTGCAAACTTACACAAGTTGTTGAAGATAGGATACTACCCTGTTGGACAGGCTTCAACATGCTACGTAAATCATTAAGTAGAGGTAAGGAGAATAATTTACAAAATAGTCCAGTTTGGGGTGGTATTTGTGCTAGAAAAATTCCAAAAATTTTGTATGTATTTTTGTATACAATTAGAATTTGGGAAGGATGAATCTCGCGTAACATATCTTCCGATTATTAATGCATCAATAACTGACATTTCTACTATTCATGAAGTACTTCAAACTGGTGTAAGGGCTGCAGATGAACTCAACATCAAGGAAATTGTTATGGTCTTTGATGAAGCTGTTTATGCCAAAATTCAGATGGTTAGATGGAAACATGAGATCTTTCTTAATCGTATTGTGGTTCGACTGGGTGATTTCCATACTATAATGTCTTATATGTCTGCAATTGGAAAGATATTCAAAGATGCTGGGTTGCAAGTATGTTTGAAAATTATTGTTACTTCTACCTTTTTAAGATAATACCATTCCTTTAAAAGCATGTAATTGATTGTCTATATTTGGTAAGAACAGGGCTGTTTTATTTAGCCTTTTTTCATGCTGAAACACTCCCAATGCATCAAAGCATAATATCGTAAATTTAAATATTTATTAGGATGTGCTCATTGAATCTGGTGTTCTGGCAGTTGGGTCATGTAATAAGGTCATGCTTGGCAAACAATATAACCGTGCAGTGAGATGTCACAAGCTTATGTTTGAGGCTTTGAGTCGTTTACGTTTTCATTCATACTTGGAATCACTACCTTTTGAAGAAGAAGAAGATATGCTCAACACTATTGGTGCCATGATTGAAAGTGTTGAAGACTCTAATTTTGAAGATTATGTTCAGTCACCAATGTTTACTGATATTGTTGATACATTTAATGCATTCATTGAAAAGAAATCCAAAGAATCGAGAGCAAGTTTTGGAGCACTTACATTGAAATGGTTCAACTGATGCTACTTCATATCGGAGCGACACGCACTGGAAATTGGAATCTCCATCTTTCATCTGTTAAATCAATGCTTCCGTGGTTTTTTGTAACAAATCGCACAAACTACTCACGATATGCGTCTTGCTACTGGATAGAAATGAACATTCTCCACCAAACCCATTCAGGTATGCTGGAACTTGAATAATTTTACATTTTTATGAGATCACATTTGAAAAGCATTATACTGATATACTTCAAAGATTTACATTTATTTAGTCTTGTATGATGAAACATCATTATTTCCTAGCTTTTTAAAGAATTTTGATTAAATCTAGTTCTTTTTAGGACTTGCCCAGGATATCCAAGATAACTGGACAGTCAAAAGATCTAAGAATACATTTTCCGAAGTTGCTTGTGATCAGACAATCGAGCAAACTTTCAATCGCAGTAGCAAAGTAAGAGGAGGAATTGTAGGTTTCACAAGAAAACCTGGAGCAGTAAAAAGATGGGTTTTGTCACAAGTGGAGCGAGCTGAATTGACAGAAATTACTGAGTCATTTGTTGGCTTGAAACTAAATCAACGGTTAGATTTCAATTATGTTACTTCTTTTTGTAATAAATGGTTTTGTAATAAACACTTAAATGAAAAAATGTGTTTTCAGGAAAAAGAAAGATCTTGATCAGTCAAGAATTAAAAAGGATGAAGGGGATGTTATATCAATCATTGAGACTATCGATAGCATGATTAACCCATTTTCGAGTGACCGAATTGAGCTCTTGCAGATTGCGAGTGGAGAGATAGCAACCGAACAGACAGCAAATGATATGGATCGTTTGGAAAAACTTGGAAATCAAAAAGCAGAGGAATTCATCAACAATCAAATCCTCACGCATAACCCGGACATCTTCTCAAAAATTACACAAGTCAATTTGTTTACCTTTACAAACATGCACAAGAAGACCCAAACTAAGAACAAGAAAGGTATTTTTTATTCGCTCCTTTGCAACATTCTGTTTTAAAGACAACATTAGATCTCCGCTCTAGAACAAAAGAAATGAACCATATAGTAAAGTTTAACATGAAGTTTAATTGTTTTTATAACAATTGCCAATAACTGTGAATGGTTAAAGTAAGCTGATGTTTTTTATCATACTTATGTATAAACAATTTTTTCCTTAGGAGAATTAGTTGCGGTCAAGAACACGAAAGATTTATTTGCCAAACTCATCTTGATTGCACGTAGCAAAGATGTTGATATGAAGGAGGTGCTCCAATACTCCCTGCGTCCATTTCCTTTACCGTTTGCTAAACATGATGGTACGTTAATGAAGGCAGACAAATGCATGCTGCTCCACATTCTAGAGGATGCTGTTGAAAACCCATTGGTCAGCACAATTGATGGTGGCGGTGCATTGCTTGTAGATGCCATGGCCCTTCTTCAATCTTTAAAAGTTAAAGTGAAAACGTTCGGCGAGCTTGCTGAGATTATTCTTAAACAGCTAATAATCCTTGGAAATCGATACGGCTGCCAACGTATAGATTTCATAGGAGAGAGATATCCAAGAGTCAGTATTAAAAGTCTGGAAAGAGACAACAGAGCTGTTGGTGGAACCCAGCTCATTCGAATTAGCAATGTGAACCAGCATGTGCCAAGGCAGTGGGAAAAGTTTCTCTCTGCTGGTCTGAATAAAGAGGAAATAATGAACTTTCTATTTCACCATTGGTCGACATTGACTCATGAAGCATCTCAAAGGAAAGAAGTTTTCTTAACCCATGCAGATATATGTCACCGTTTTTCTACAGAATCTTCAAGTCTATCTGTTATCGAGGTTGCTGAACTTCAGAGTGACCATGAAGAGGCAGATACGAGATTGTTGCTTCACGCTCACCATGCTTCAAGTTATCATCAAAATGTTGTCATGTCAATGCTGGAAATACTCATTGGAAGTTATTCGTGAAAGCTTTGCCAGGATTCCATTCTTTCACAGGTATTTTTGGTTTTATACATAGGTTTTCAGAAGGTTCAAAGAAATTGCTTAGTACTAGAAAAGCTGGGTATTCTTCATACTCAACATTCATTTAAATTGCCATTTTTGATAATCCATTCAGGATGCGATTCAACCAGTGGCTTTGTTAATAAAAGGAAGAAAACTCTGTTTAAATCGCTTCAGAAACATGATATGTTCATCGAAACATTTGAAATTATTGGGAATAGTTTTAACATCCCGTTGAATTTGTTAAACGATATTGAACGATTTGTTTGCCGGCTTTACGGAAATAAGGATATTGATTCCGTGAACGATCTTCGATATCATATGTTCAAGAATGGAAAGTATGCTGAAGAACAGCTTCCTCCAACTCGAGAAGTCTTGTTGAATCATCTACGTCGAAGCAACTATCAGGCATTCATATGGAAACATGCTTCGACAAATAATCTATACATGCCTTCGTTTGAAAACCATGGCTGGCTAATCGAAGTTGGACATCTTATTGTTGAATGGATGAGTTCAGAAGTAGCACCCGATAGCGTGTTGAATCTGATCAGTTGCAAATGCACGATGGGGTGCTCTAATCGTAGGTGCTCATGTGTGAAGGCTGAACTGAAATGTTCTGATTTATGCAACTGCCAAGATTGTTCGAACAAAAAGTTGGAGAAAGAACCAGAAGACGGAGAGGAAGATGAAGATGTTTACGAAGATGCTGAAGACGGTTACGATCGCGAACATGGTGAGGATGATGGTTACGAATGACGTAACCCTATCATTTACTGGTAATGTATAGTATGGTACAGTATGTTTTTTCCAGCAAACCCGATAGCTGGTAAATATTTTTCCGACGTTTCTGGAAACGTGGTTTAGCATGCGTAGAAGGTCGTGCATTAAAAGGGCTTTGTAGTTATTTGTCATTTTCTCGAATCTCACAACATACATGGTGTGATAACCAGGGCTCCCACAAGTCATATATTTCATATATTTCATGTTTGTTTGTAAAAATGGTGAAAATGTCATATATTATCATATATTTTGAGATTTTTTCATATATTTCATATATTTTCAAATCTTTTTCAGTAGCTGAGAGTCAGAACTTTGATTGCTTAGTAGATTAAGTTATTACTTAGTGGTATACATGTAGTTTTACATAGTATTGACATGCATATTTCATGAGCTTATCTTCATTTTATAGAAAACTTAAAAGGAGTATCGAGTATTGAGCTTTTTACTATTAGCTTTAACAGTTGTATACCTGATTTGTATTTGAGTTTTATAAAAACAGAAGTGTCTGTTCATGTAACAAGAACTAAATGAATTGAAACGTTAGTATGGTCGTTCTATATTTTATTCTTTTTCAAGTAATATTTCGACCTCTTTTGACAAGGTCATCATCAGACTAATATAATTGAAACCATTACAAAGTTTCTAATTACGAGGAATTGTTTTTGAGCTTGATTATTTCTGTTATAGTACAGTGAACTCCTTATAACTCTAACACCCAAAAGAAATTTGTTTCTAGTTATGTATATATAGTTTAAGTTATGAAGGGATTGTATCTCATTCACCCAAATTATGAAGGTTCAAGTTGTAGAGAGTACATTGTATTATCGCTTTCACAATGTTTTCCTTTAGATTATAAAAAAATGAGTAGTAGTTTCACTAAATATTGCAACAGTTTGTATTTGTATTTGTATTTGCACAATTACCTTAGGTCTCCTGAAAAACATATATTTTAGCAGTTTTTGGCCATATATTCATATATATGATGGTCAAAATTTCTGTGGGAGGCCTGGATAAGTTTTCTATATATGTTTATAATTTTCTTTCTTTCTTTTATCTGCACCTTCAACGACGAGAAATAAAGTCCACGATGATGAAGACCAACTGCTCTCATTCGAATTGATGGTATCAAACAATCTGTGACAGAAGACTGGTGTTGTTATGATCATTTTTCTCCTTTCTTATTTTGATAGATTGTAGATAATAGACCCTCATACTCCGAGGGTACGTGACTGACGCATTTGGTTCAGAGACGATGTTTCCTCCTAGGAGGGGTTCGCTGCCGGCTTAATCACAAATTAAATGTATATATACGTACAGTACGGTATGGGACGCAGCTATGTACATGATGCAAATCCAAATACCAAATTGTACCTTGAAATGTTGTTGTTTTTTATTTGTTGTAATGTACATAACCAAGATGGAAAATTTCTTGGGAAGCTTTGAAACAAAAGGATAAAACCAAGGGGTGACAAATGTAACATTTACATATGATATATGTTTTTATGAGGCCTTTTATTTCACTTTATTAAGCAAAATCGATAAAAAATCGATAAATTACACGATAGCTTTTAAAAATCGACCAATTCTTTGTTTCTTGGCTTGAAATTTTCCAAACATGTTTGAAAATATAAATGCAATGGAGAAGAACTGTTTAGAGCCCCTGAACACCTCTTAAAGCTTTAGAATCGATGAAACACGATAAAACACGATAAAATCGATAATAAAAACTTTGAGCGCTTATTTCTCGAAAACTGCAGGTCAAAAACGTGGGAACTTTTTAGATTCGGACTCAGGATACTTAAAATACAAAAAAAATCCCAGTTCGCAGATGTGCACCACGAAAACTTTTTTATAGCTCTTTTTGAAAGCACAGATCATGGTCTAGTAGCCATGTTGTAGAACTCGAAAAACTGATCAAAAAAATGTTCGGAATTGGTTCGCTACGATCAACCATTAGAGAGATATAGTCAATCAAAAATTTGGAGGACGTCATAGCACGCAGTGCCAAAGAAAATCTATGCCCAAATTTTGCGTCACCCTATGACCCGTATCGCGAACCCTAAAAAGCGTCACTTATCCCTATTGGTTCTCGAGATATTACCCTAAAAAACGTCCCATTCGATTAGGAATGCAATACAATGATTCCCCGTGATCATAAAAATAACTGACGTCAAGTGCCATGTGCTCTTATACCAATCGTGTACAAAGTGTCTCTTCCCTTTTCGTGGGTTTACGTGCAACCAAGAAGAACTTGACCGTAAAATTTAATCAAATATGTCACTTCCCAGCGGCCAAAAAGACGTCGTAAAGACGTCGTAAAGACGTCCCTAACACGTCGCAAAATGGTCGTGAAGTGGAAATCTCAAAAGACGTCCCAATCACATTTTCACAGAGACGTCTCGATGACATCCCAATAGGGAGCTTACAAAAGTAGGACGGCAACGTGGACGACGACGTACAAGATATTCATCACAAAAGAGCAGAAACTATGCACATAGGTTGAGAAGTTTATTTATAATGCCTTTGAAGTTTGTTTTTTTAACTTTGACAGACAGAATCATGAAGGAAACAAGGAAAATTTATCGGAAGTACTGCTATTCTCACATCTTCGTTTTCAGTACGACTTCAAAATATTACTTTTCACGTTGTGTGCAGAGCGTGCAAATCTTATAATGATGTTAGTAAAATTAAAAACATTTCCCAATAGTATATTGTGAAATGACTTCCATTCTAAAGCAAATCTATGGAGTAAAGTGAATCTTTTGTTTGCCTCACGTCGTCGTCCACGTTGCCGTCGCAGTTTTGTAAGGTCCCTAATGACATCCTTGTTGTGGTCCTTTTTCATGACATATAATGTTTCATAGCTTTCGCTGATGTCAAATTGAAAATTTGAAAAGGAAGTTCAGCAGATTACCCTGAATCCACTGCTTCAATTTGAGCGACAATCAAACAAGACGAATCCTTATTATTCAATTGGAATGAACAAGAAGATGTCAGTAAAGGAAAGTTTAGTGGAACATTTGCCAAAATAACTTTCTTAACTTGTAGCATATTGTTTTAGACACAAGAATATGGTTTGAATGTTCCTATACAGTTAATTACAAAAAATTTAAGTTCATCTAAATATGGAAGAATTTGTTGATAGAAGTCTGGTGAAGCCATTAAATATTTATATATATACTTCGGTTGCTAGTGAATTCATAACTTTCAATGAATTTTCACCTCAAGAAAATGGCAACTCTTAATGTGATGCTAATGACTCATATGTCATATTTCATATGTCATACTAAGTACGTATATATGTATATTTCAACATATGCATGAAAAACCGATTGAATACAAAGACGCATCGGTGTCTCATTTTCTTGGGGTGGGAATCAATTGGAATTAATTAATTGATTAAAATTCACTGTTAACATTTAATTATTAATTAGCGTTATTTGCCTTCCATCATATTTGGATGAATTTTATTTGATTTAACCTGATTGTAAGATACTAAATCAACTTCTTAATTAAGTTCAAGTATTTTCCGATATTTCTTGCTTGTTAAGCCATACGTTCATTTTTTTCCTGTTTTTTGTATTCACAGTTCGAGGGTAGGTTATGTTTTTTGTGATGACATTGAATTTCAATTTATTTTCAAATACAAGTTTTAAGTATTTCAATTCAAAATTTACGCAATCTATCCATAAACCTGCAACTAACAGACGTGAACTCGATTTCGTAACATCATCTTGTCATAATGTTTGATTCCATCTTTGCATGTTTCTAATTGTGATCATTTCTTCTTGGCATCCACACGTATGTGTTAGCCTACATGGTGTAGATACTGTCTGCTCCTCAGGGACATTGATGGCTATTAAGCTATTTTGAAAGCTATTGTATGAACCTTCACATTAACTTTCGTAAATACTCAATTAGCATTAAAATCAGATAGCTAAGCCGACGTTGAGCCCTTTTCTAACTTAAAGATTAACGTTGCCTAAACATTGGGGCAAAATAATTGCGTAAGACTGGACTTCTATTTAAAGTAATTTTACCTCTATATAAGTCCTTTTCAAATAAATACGGTCACCGTTTTTCCTTTTGAAGAAGTTCTGTAATGAACAATTTCTTGATAAAAATTTTGTTAAATTTCTTTGTAACAGCTTCCGACGTTTTGGAATCTGAAATATATTTTCCTCTTTCAGGTATGTCAACCAGCAAGTTTCATGGTAAGTTTAATGATGTTCTTCGGCTACATATTCTCCCTTTAATTTATTAAGACAGTAGAATTTGTTGGCAACAGAAAACATTCCGAAAATTAATAAGGACTAAGAACTGCTCTAATCAAGTATCACATAAAAAAGGCATCTTTTGCAATATCAACGTGTTGGTAAAGTTGCATATACATTTGGCTCATTAATGATTTTTTTTAACACTCGTTAGATGCTATTTTAAATGCCGTTAACAAACACCGTAGAAATCATCAATCAGCAGAATTAAAGTGGGATTATAGTTTAGCGGAAGACGCAAGAAAATATGCATTGCATCTTATAAACACAGGAGAATTTGAACATTCAAACGTAAGCGACCAAGGTGAAATTCTTTATAACGGTTGCGAGAACGATCCCGATGAAGTTCAACATTGTAAGCAAGCTGTAAATGATTGGTGAGATACTTTTTGTCTCCAAGAAACATTGATTATACTTGACATATTTACTGCAATTTGCGGAAACTATGTGCAATACCATCCAATCATTACGAAATGTACTATGATTGGGTAAAGGAAAATATAAAAAATTGAACTGTCCTGAATAATTTGCACCCTTTACTTGTTACCATGGAATATGTCAATATTACGGAAATTCTTGTTGGTTTATAAGTTTACAAACATGTAACAAGTTAGTCCAATCGTAATATCCTTAAAGAAGAAACATCCGTATTTCATTATAGGTACGCTGAAAAAGAAAAGTATGATTTCGAACATCCTGAATCAAACGGTTATTCTGCTTTCACTACACTGGTATGGAAATCATCAAATGTATTTGGAGCCGGTTGGGCAAAGAACAACGAGAGAATCGTTATTGTTGCACGATTTAAGCCGAGAATAACTTCTCAAGTCGATTTTAAAAATAATATTCATCCCTAGTATTAGTTGGAAATTCCACGTCTTTAAAGACTTCAGTTTTGTTCCCTTTTTTCTTGTAGATTTCTAACAGGGCTGGTACTAGAAATTGTTGGTTTGGATGATTTAATTAGGTTAAACACTGCAAGTAGGCAAGGAACTTTGATGCTAGATGTCAGGGCCTAATGAATTGGGGATAGAGACTAATTCTCAAATATAACGAAAGGTAAGAATTCCAAAGATTTTCTGACAATAGTTCCTAGATCTAAACAATATTAATTCTACACGAACATTTTTGGCTTTTGTTCCATTACGATCTAAACAAGCACGCCTTACAGTCTTGCAATCAAAGCACTTTTTCATTTGTTTTGTAAATATTGTCAAACGTCGAGAACATCAAGAAAAACAAGCAATGACGGAATTTCGAAAAAAGTCAACGAAAATTTGTACCGACAAATGTTTTACAGATAAATTCATACGATGTGCTTTGAAGGCTTTATATTAGCAATTTACAGTATCTGCTATAGCTTTATATTTCGTAAAATTTTTCGTAAAATATTTCTGCACGAGATCAGTAGTATTTGATGAAGATTAAAATAACCGAAAGAAGATGAATCAACACATCAAGTCGTCAGGTTTTTAATGCCTCTAAACTCGAACCTAGGTTTCCTTTCCTGAGGCAATAGGCAGATTATTTGTATTTGTGTTTGAAACTATAACTGAAACTGTAACTATACTGACACAGCAATGAGCAATGGGCATGTGATGGAATTAGCAAGAAAAACATTAGCTGACGTTTGTTGAGCAAATGTCAGATAAATTATATTTTTGACAGTCATAAGGCAGTTTATTGTTCCGATTAAGCCTCTAGAATTATGACGGCCGGTTTTAAGGAAAACAAGCTCCACATGGCACAAAACGGTATAACAGCTACATTAACGTCCTATCAGTGTTAAATATTTTCAAAAACGTTTAAAAATTTGGTGTAACTTTGGATTAAAATGCAGTTTGTATTCAATACTTGGTACTCCTATATGTGAAGCCACACAAATTTTAAACGACGCAATAGCAGTTACCTTATTCTAGAATAACGCACAATGCATTTAACATGAAGGAAAAGAAAGTCAAGAAAATTAATACGGTTGAAGACTATTGAACTAGATTTTCTGATAAAAATAACGCGAATTTTTCATATGACCTTATACGTCATATAACACTGCACGAAATCTAAGTGAGTAAGTAACGGACAGTTTTTACTCCCTTGGGGAATCATCCTCTATGGTTGGCTCTTCCTCCCTTCCGAAGTCGTTAACTAGGTTAACTTACCGCCAGAGATACGTAATGTATTGATCTATCTTGCCCAAGTCACAGGCCAGTGTGTGGTCAGTTGATGGCTCCAAATTGGTTAGATACGCTGCATTGAATGTGAAAGTCGTGTCGACAGTTGCAGAGTTCTTCTCGGCCGACAATAGAACCCGAACCGCCTGCAGTTAATCGTCAGAAAACATCAGATCGGATGAGGATGGACGTATCTAATATATTCCGCTATTGTTTCAAGGATGTTTTTTTTGTTTCGTTAATAACATTTGAAAAACATGCATACAATTAACGCCTTATTTATGATATTATCCCTAACAAAATTATCACGATATATAAATATAACGCGGTTTTCCGAAAATTGCGTTATTTTTTATCGCGATAATTTCCTTAAGTGAAATTGGGCAAGCCCGATTAGGAAAACCTTGGTGGAATTTGAACCGCAATAGTTAACCGTTACAAAAATGTAATATTCAGACATCACTCAAGGATGTTGTAATAATACGATATTTTGTTTCGCTGCTATACCGTAAAAAAGGCTAGTTCGTTTATTTTTAAAAGAATATTTGGTGTTCGGATTTTTCCTAATACTATAATACGCTCAAATATCCTTCCCTTCACTACTTCTGCAGTTTTAAACATTTGCCTTTATATCCCAGCCTCTTTTGGAAGAGCTCGACGCTCTAGTAAATACAGGTCATTTGAATCATTGAGAAAGTTGGTCCAATTTGCGAAATCTTTTTCAAGTTGAAGAAATGGCTCATGTAAACTACGAATCACCCACAAAATCTAACTTTCCGGATAGCTGAGTTATTGATTTGTGAACAGTTGGGTTAACAACAGTTGTGATAACTGTATTTACCGAGATTCAAAGAAATGACAAATCAACAATTACTGTTGGGGGCCTTAAATCTAAAGGGTGTCACAGCATGAGTATTAAAATAAAAAGAGTATAGTTGATGTCAAATGTTTCAATCATGAGAAAAATCTCCGATATATCAAATGATCTAAGACTAATTTGCATAATCATGAGCTGGTAATAGTCTTGGTATAGATAAACAAACACATAAAATGGTTAACAAAATCGCTTTAAATACATAATCTTGACAGTAATCAGTTTTTTCATTTTCATGGCTAGCTCTCTCAAAAACAAGTGTTCGAGAAGAAAGATGGTGAACTGTTGAAATACAAAGATTGTCAATATCTAGAAGTGACAAAATAAACATAAATATCAACACAAATTGAGTATAGCGGAATGTCAATTATTGAAAGCTGCATAGACCATTTGAACTTCAATACAGAACAAGGTATAGCTGAAATCTTGTTGTATTAACAAAACCGCGAAAGCAAATAAACAAAACTTGTTCCTTTTTTTCTATTACAAAATCGAGATGTAAGAATAGGTTCCACATGTAAATTCAACAAAAATATAAAATCAGCATAATGGCTAGATTACTTTTTCATAACAGCAGTGATGGTATTTGTTATAGGTGAATACTCCACCATGAAATCACTAGTAGATAACATTGCAACTTCAATGTCACTTGCCTCTCCCACAGTTAGCCCAGCCATTCTGAGAAATTGAATAAATAATTCATGTGGGAAAACCAACGATACAACTTTATCATCTTTGTTTGTGAAAGACAATCTTACAGAAAAAAAACTTTTCCTGTAGAAGTGACTTTCCCCCACAGTTGTTGCAAATAACCAGTAATTCAGAGACAATTGCCTGGTGTTTACATTTCTTGCAAAAGTACACTTCTTCGAACTTAACGATAGTTACTGCTGGGAAACCAATAATCATTTTAGATGACGACGCAACTTCTGTTGGACATTTTGCAAACTTTGTTGAAGTAGCAGTTATTTCTGTTGGGATGTTGTAGTCAGATATTTTCCATTATAATTCTTCACACGCAGTTCTTGAAACTTGTAAGCCCCATCTTTAGCTATTGTTTGAATGTGGTTTTTCCATAATGCAGGACGCACTCTGGTGGAAACTGTGTCATCGTGTAAGTAAACATCTCTTTTCCGTTTTCTACCAAATTTAGTGTTTAGTTCCTCAATCTCTGTTCCTTCTATAGTTACAAAAGCTGATATGTTGACAGTTTCATTTTCTGCTTCCTGCTCCAGTTGTTCCAAAGTTATGAAATTGTTAAACTTTTCAAGCTTTTCTTTCACTAATTCATATGGAATATCTTTGCTTGACAACTCCACTGAAGATCTTTCGGTCATGGTTATCACTGGGATATTACGAAATTCATCAACTTTTTTGATAAAGTCAGAGAGTTTCACAATCTTTTCTCTTAATTTTGCTGTCTCCATTGTGATATGTAATTCTGAATTGTAGGATACGATTGAATGTTCTTCATTACCATCATGAAGTATGGCATTAAAATAACGAACTTTTGACGGGGAGCTTTTCACACGGGTAAGTTTCAATACATACCCATGGCACTCTCCATCTAAATACAATATGATGTAAAATAATCTCAATTATAAACCAATATACATTGGCCTATTTGTAGTTCACTCCCATAACTACTGACCAGTTCTATGAACCTGCAATTTTAAAAGAACGGTTAATTCTGGTTATTAATCAGATTTGCAAAACAGAAAAGCAACTTTGGGAGTAAACCTCAATTAAGCCGATTCATTTGTACAATGTTTTGTATTTATTTACAATTATTTATAATTACAGGTAATTGTTCTGATTAGAGAATTCTCATTTTACATAAAAATGTGTATATCAGATAGCCAAACAGTATTTTTTATTTAAACATTCTTGTGGGGCTTGATCAGCAGAGAACCATAACTAAATTCATTCTATCACAAAACAACTGTTGAATAAACAATTGATATTAATAAAATGGGCCATATATAGTAGTTTCTTTTCTACACTCCATGACTTGCACAATCATCACACAAAATATAATAAAATTTAGACATTTCAGAAAAAAGCTACATAAAAGTGCTTTACCTTTATCACTTTTGTTTTTTGGAGGAGTGGTTGGTGGTGGTGGTGGTGGTAGTGGTAGTACATCACCTAGAACAATCAATATATAATCAAAATTATGCTATTCTAGTATCTGGTTATTATCTATAGATCTGTTCACTCCAATAATTTTCCTGTCCTGTCCTGCAATAGTGAGTTATAATAAACAGAACGAATTATTCTTTGAAATTGCAGGTTTACAGTACAGGTCAATGTTCCTTTACACAAAAGGAAAAATTTTAATTTTTAAAAATACTAACCTGTTTTTTTCTTTTTAGGTGTACCTGGATGATTTGTGTCTAAAATTTAATTAAAAACATTTTAATGGAAATGATTTCAGCCAAAATATGAGTTGGTCAACAACCTTGTGTGTGCTTTTCCTAAGTAAATTTGATATGACCATAGAAATACGAAAAGAGATAGAATAACATCGACCTCGAATCTTTTGTTATATCCGCGTGTACAATGCAGGTGGCCGTATAGTTGTGCAACTCTAATTTATTTCAAATGTTCGCGCCGACTTTTAAATTCTTTTGTTTGCAACATTTAAACGCCATGCGTCTCAATAACGGCAAACAATAGAAGTTGTGCTTTCGAGATATGTCTTCTGATAGTCGTAAACTTCTTTTTACCGACAATTAAAGAGGCTATTGACGGATGAAATTGTAAATATTATGATCACGTGATCATAACACAAAATAAAAACAAAACTAGCGATGTGACAGAATGTGTTTTTCGGTTCTTTTATTTATTAAAATTCATTTTTGCAGCTGTTTTTTCAAAGAAAGTTATTTATGTGTATAAACAAAGTAATTTTGTTAGAAAATAGAACAGAGATGTGTCAAACATTATTGCTTCTCAATATCAAAGTGAAAGCTTTTACATAAGATCTTAGGAGTGGCATTTCAATGGCAATAATTATAGGAAAGCACCCTACAGGTAATTCTGTGGAAATATGGGTCCGCTTGGGAAAATGAAATAGACCTGTGCTATCATGTGTAGCTTTAGCAGTTAGGAAAAATCAGTCATGATGGGGTTTACAAGGACTAAAATACTGTCTCAATTATGTATAATGACACCATAAAAAAATATTTCAAAGTACCTTATCGGCCCTTTTTACGCCGGCCCTAAGTTAACGCCGGCCCCTTTTACGCCGGCCCTTATTCCGCCAAAGACCAATTTTGGCCTTACGCCAATTAGGGCCGCATATTACGCCAATGAGAAGGGATAGAGAAAAAAAATTTTACAAGCATGCTTTTTCTGCTCAATTTTGCATCAACAGTTAAAATAAAGGGAAAAAGTATGACAAAGTTGTTATAAAGGGTACTCAATAATAATGTCTCAATCAAGTACAATAACATCATCGGTGTTTATTGTGTTTGTGTCGGGTTGATGGCCGTCGTTTTCTTCTCCAGCCTCTTTGTTTTTGTCCTCATCTTCATCATCAGACTCGACCACAATTTCTTCATCTAACACACCTCCCGCATTATCATCTTCAAAGAGTTCTTTTTCGTCCAACTTCTCTTTCATTCTCTCCACTTGGCGTACAACAAAAGAGATCATTTTCTCCAAAATAATCATATTTCCATGAGTAAAATGCATCAAAATTGGAATCTCAAGACCCCCTTCCGGTATAGGGGATATATTCGGAGCTATGCCAGCAACAGTACCAAATACGGATCCTCCTTCGTGCAAAAAATAGAAAACAAAACGGGAAAGTTCTCTCGGGATGTGGCCAACAGTTACGGGGCCTATTCTGTCAACTCTTGTAATTGTAATTTTACAACAAGCGCCGTTAACGAGTTGCTCAAAAAGAACAACATTGTCTACATTCATGTACCTAACAACCACACTAATCTTTTCCAGCCATTGGATATCTCAGTCAATAAAAGTGCAAAAGCCTTTATCGCTGGAAAATATCAAGATTGGTATGCTGAAAAGGTGCAAGAGCAGCTACTTAAAGGCGTCAATCCTCACGACATCAAAGTAGATGTCAAGTTAAGCACCGTTAAACCTCTACACGCAAAGTGGATTATTGCCATGTACAATCATTTGAGAAACTCAAAGAATATTATAATCAACGGCTTTAGAAAAGCTCATATTACGCAGGCTGTTTTAGAATCGGTTGACCTTGTCAATCTTTGTGACAATCCATTTCAAGATATAGAGATTGCTTTGGAATAAGTTCAATAAAGCTCAGGACTTTGTTACTGTTAAAAACGATTCGCGGAAAGATTACTGTTCATTTAGCGACTACATTTGTTTGTTTTGTTTGGTTTGTCATTACTTTTGTTTTTAGACCTATTGTTCATATTACGTAAGCAAAACTGATCAATCTATATGTTATGTCGTCAATTCACTGCTTCCAACCCCCCTCCTTTAATTCCTACACCTCTAGAGCCTATTCTAGAAAAACAAAGTGAAAAAATTAACGCCGCTTTTAAGTAAAAATTGTATATTTTTGGCCCTTTTAACGCCGGCCCCTTTTACGCCGGCCCTTATTACGCCAAAGGCCAAAAAATAACGCCAATAAGGGCCGGCGTAAAAAGGGCCGATAAGGTATATGTATTTTAATTCCAAATCTTGTTACCAGGTTACATAAAAATTATAGCCAGCTTTCAGTATATCTACAAAAAGTTTCACTATTTATTATAAAGTAAAAACTGAACTCAGTATTTACAATTTGAGATTTCAACAATCCTGAAAGTTTTTCGGCAATTCTAGATCAAGTTGGCGATAAAAACTTAGTCGATAGTGTCCAGGTGCAAGTTTTCTCCATTAGTTGTTGTCACTTCTTAAAACGAAACAAATGAGGAATTTTCATTATAATTTCATACATCTGGATCAACAAGTGTATCTTCAGAGATTGTTACTTCCTCAGCAGTTCCCTCCTCAGCATTCTTTCTCTACATCAGCAATTCACATTTAGAAACGATTACTTCTTCAACCATTTCCTCCTCGATGATAATATAAGAATCACAGATTTTTGACTTTCTTGTGCATATACTCCTTGTGAACTGAAAATTTTACTTCAGAAGTTAATTTACATTTTAAGCATAACATCTGTGGATGCATCTATATATGAGAAAAATAAAATGAAATATAACATAATGAACGAAAAACACTGTAAAATGTTTCCAGAAAATATCCTCAGGTAACAATGAACATCCATATGTTCGACAAAAAAAATTAAAACTGCAACATAGAAATATAATTATTATATACATATTTTATGAAGACACTCACCTCTTTTTCATCCTTTCACAAAATAATTCCATAAACATTTTTCAAAACATCACTGTAGTCAATACATAATTTTGGATTGACACAACTCCAAACCAAAAATCCTGCATAAACTGGAAAGTTTTTTAACATGATGTTCCATAGTTTTTTAACAGCTGGAAGAAAATATCCCACAAGTTAAAAATAAAGTGATTCAGTTTCTTTTTGCCACTGTAAACATAAAGCTTTTTATCATCGTTACATTACTGATAAAGTTTTCTCGTGAAGATAACGGTTGCACCGAAAACACGACAATATTAGACATGGCTGCCATAAAAACATCAACACAAAAAGAGACTTCTTACTGGCAATCCTTGAAAAGAAGCCTTGAAAATTTCACAATTCACTCCCACACACCTCCTCTACACATACTATTTCAAACGTTAAGCAAACGGACCTACAAATATCGAAACAAGCCACTTCAAATAATGGCATAAACTTTACTTCACAAAATGGCTTCTGAAACTTCCTTCGATATCTCTCGAACGACAAGTCAAAAGAAGAAGCGGTTTTTTGCAAAAGTTTCTCAAAATATGCCCATATATGGAGGTATCTTATCCATATAGGGTTAAGCAACGGAACAGCTGTCGTTTTTGGCTTGAAATTGTCGGAACTTTTGCATGAATTGTCGGCATCAGACCGCGCGGCAAAACATCTGAAAAGACACTGGATCGAGTACACGCGGATTGAAAATCATTGTTTAAAAGAACAATAACTTTTTCAATAGAAAAACATGCATAAATTAACAGATGTTATTCTATCTCTTTTCGTATTTCTATGATATGACCGCAACCAATTGATATTCATTAAACTGTCCTGGTTGCAGGTCATAGATTTGATGCTAGGTGGCTGACTTTTTGGATATAACGCGTGCATTCATTGTAATGATCATCATAACATAATCCCTTGCTATGATGAAATTTCGCCATCGTATATACGGTATATCAAAAGAAATCTCAAGTTACCAGGTCTGGCTCCACTTTCGATAAACGACAGCTGTTTTTTCGAATATTTCTTAGACATCTTCGCATCTCTTTCACGAGTCTTGGCGATAAGAAGAAAGAAGCAGCATGCTCTGGAAATCAAAAGTGACTGATCACGTGGATCAATAAATCAGTCTCATGCAATTTTAGTGCCAAATAATGGTATCTGTATAATCAATTACTGTTCCGCTGAACATAAGTTTTCAAATTTAAACCATGTGATCATCATACATAGATTCGATTGGCTCTTTCTTGGTGCCCACATCTCTGTTAGGCACATCCAGCAGGGCGTTATGAAACTAATTGAGCAGGTGGGCGGCTGTTTTGTCTAATAAATCTATACTATCAGTTTCTTTTTCTTAGTAATTATTAAAAAATTTCTTCATCCGTTATTCTATGTGACAGATTGATACCGATCTGTCCTATCTTCGCCATTTTTCCCTAATTCGCGAAACTATCACAAGTTCCGGATTCATAAAAATCTCTCTTCCGCGAAATAAATAAAAAATGCCTATTCCCGCCGAGAAATAATTCTGCCAAAATTGTCATTTTCCTCTAAAATATTTTTGAAACCACAATCGATCATAAATGTAACACAATATTGTGAAACATTATACCGAAAAATATAAAAAGAAAAATGTAGGAATATGTACACATTTGATTTCCGGAAGACTTTCTTTGGCCCCAGTTCGCGAAGATTTCTTATACGAAATATGCCTTTCAGGTTCAATTCGCGAAAATTTCTTACGCAAAATTTGCGATTTTCGGATCCTCCTCGATTAATGAAATTGGTGCAACATCTGGTCACTATCAACTTTGCAATAGCGTGAAACAGTAAGCGAACTAATGCCAACAGTTTTGCATTCTTAAACTGAAAACAATAAGCCGGTTTTGCTAATTTTTTTGTAATTATAAAATGCATGAAACTTATTGTCCCAAAACACCATATCAATAAGTTGTACAACCTGATTGTGGGGAAATAGAAACTTATTTTCAAAAAATTAATGGCGCAATATGAATAACAAACGTGTTGTATTTAGAATATTCAAGTACATTTTACTGAAAAAGTTATATTCATGAAATGATAAATTGTCCATGGCAAATTCAAAATCTTTTTCACTTCCTCTTTAACTTCTGCACAGCATCGTTTATGGCACTGGGACAGAGTAAAATCCACGCAATTAAATAAACACCATGCTAATCATTCAAAATGATTGATATCTGTTGATGAATCTATGATGAATTCAACCAAAACTATGCATATGTGTTATCAACAGTTCTTTCCACAGCGTTTGTATTAGAAGCACATATTGACTGTTTACACTTCAACTTTTTCTTATCCTTTGGTGCTAAAACAAAAGAAAAAAGAAGTCCGCTTAAAGCAAAGAAATGAACAAGAACTACCTTAAGTGGAGGAAATTTGGTGCAAATTGACTTTAACTTGGGAAATAATTTTTTATCCTCCAAAATTAATTCAACAACAATAACACAATTTAATGTTTTATTTGTTCATTTAATTATTTAGTACTTACTTGTAACTATCAGTATAATTCATGATTGCAGCAGTGGCTGTCTCAATAATCTTGGTATGTTTGTACGTGCTGTATAATCGTTTGCGGGAGTCATATTCATAAAAGTTCATTCATTCACTTTACTTCCAGGTTCAATTGAAGTCCATGTTATTATTACAGAAAATATCACCTTGATAACAAAAAAATATAAGTACACAAATGCATGCAAATTATATATGTCAAATTTACAAACAGTTTCGAATATTGAAAAATTGCCTAACTGGTTTAAGATTACCCCACCTCCCCCTTCAGAAGTATATACCCCAGACTGAGGTATATACTTCTCATGTTTTACTTTAGATTACTGTGTTGATTTAATTTCATTTATCAAAGGTATCCATTTTGATTCTAACCATTTCATGATCACTAAAAAAGACACTTTTTACATTAACACAAACATTATACCTTCTCAACAATCGCTTACTTACATAAACATGATCAAGAATGGCTCCTGCAATGTGTGTAGACTCGGAAACTGCTTGGTAATAATGACTTAGGATTCTACTTAATTCAGTGTTAGGTTTCACATTGAAATCTCCCAATATCAGATCTAACTCAAAAGTCTCATTTATTTCATGCAGGAGTTGGTAGAAACTTCTACATACCCAGTCACTTTTCTTGTATAGGAGGAGAACCCTCAGAGTAAAGCCTCCTAGATTAATCTTAAACACAGAGAGACCATCATCCCTGAATTCCTCAATAAACTGAATGTTTTCTTTATAGAAAACTGCAATGCTTGAACATTTATGAGCACAGTTGTTAAAATATGCAGAAAAACCATCAAGTTTCAGTACAAATTATAAGGTTATTGTCAGTGAATTGTTGATCCCCTTTCATGCCATGAACATGCTTTTTTAATGATCTCACATTGGATAATGCAATCAAAAAGTCATCATTGGTTATACGTTGACTAGTTTGGAGCATTTGGTGTTCCCTTAAATAGTGATATTCTAATGGCTCTTTCATCAACAACTATGGCTGCTTTCTTAAAAGTTCCAGTTAAAAACATACCCTCTAATGAAGTCAAACGGCTCAACGCAACATACATCTGGCCAGGGTTAAATGATTTTTGCTTCAGTAAATCAAAACTAATGACAACTTTATCTACACTCAAACCTTGAACTTTATGAACAGTGCAAGCCCATGATAGAACTAAGGGAAATTGAGTTCTCTTTATAATAGGGGCTGCCTCCTTTTTTCCATGTGTTTTGATTTCAGTAGTTATACGTTCAATTGGAATGGCATTATATTGACGTACAAAGGGGTCGACAGCTTTTTTATTTTGACCAGCATTAACATCATCAAACCTTACATAAATGGTTTTCATTCTCTCATTTTGAAAGGCAAAATGGACAACTGTTCCAATTTGTCCATTAATCAATTTGTCTGCTACATCGGTAAGCATAACTTTTGCCCCAAGTTTTACTGTAATCTGAAAGGCAAGACCATTTGTTTGACTATGTTGTAGTTTTAAAATTCTGTCATTTACATGATTCGGTACACCATGAGGAACTTGATCAATAGCATCAAGTGTAAGAGCTGGTTGTTGAATCTTATTTATCATTAATGAGTTGTGTAATCTTGCAGGCTCATTTTCTGCAAAAATGTGAAGAGCATCTGTTGCGTAATTTTTATTGTCTATATTTGTAAATCTATTTTTAAGAGCTTCTGTATCATTTTTATTTAAATTACCTATTCTTATATTGCTCAATAGATCAATCAAAGTTGAGTCACCCTTTTGCCGCATTACTTCAGTCAGTTCGCAAATCTTAAATAATCTCCAAAGATGATAAATATTAAATAATTCATCAAAGTATTCCGCATAAACAGGTCTTTGCATGACTGGTGGCAACTGATACAGATCCCCTACAACAATAACAGATATTCCAGCAAATGCCTTTGAAAAATTACTGACATAGCCAAAAATATCTATAAGCCTCTGATGAATATGTAAAAGGAGTTTATTTGAAACTATTGAGACTTCATTGATTATTATTGCTTTGAGATCTCAATCTTAATGCACACCTTCTTTTGTCTGAAAGTTTGGGTACTTGCAATCCTCTACAGTCTATGGGTATTCCAAGAGCTGAGTGAATAGTCATACCAGATATATTAACTGAAGCTACTGCAGTGGGAGCAAGTAAAAGTACTTTAACTTTTTCTAAGTTTTGTGAATTGTAGTTCAAAGTCTTTGACAAAGCAGCATATAATGTTTTGATTAAATGCGATTTCCCTCTCCCTGCACCACCTGTTATAAATACTTGCAAAGAACTTACTTCAATAGAGTTTTCAGAAGACAAATTAGCTACTTTCTTTCTTGCCCATGAATGTATACGGTTAAATACTTCTCTTTGCTTATCATTGAGAGGTCGAATTAGATCATTAATTTCATCATCAGAAAAAAGATTTGTATTAACTGTGTTTGTACCAGACAAGACTCCAAATGTAGGTTGGTCTTCATTATGAAAATCTACCTCTTCATTATCATTCTCTTCATTCTCTTCATAGCAAACCTCGTCATTTTTCTGCTGTGCAAAGGCATCAGTTCTCGGCTGGAAAGTGAAATTGACCAGAGACAAGTCAACAAGTTATCCCCATGGTTCAAAAACTGTTTTATTTTGGTTAACTATATTCAAGACGTTAGGTTCATTCAATTTAGACACATAAGTCTTATCAACAGCAGAAAGTAATTCAGATTCTTTACGAAATGGGTAAAAAAGCATTAACAAATCATGTGCATAGGCTTCTGCATTAACTAGGCATTAGGAGCATGATACCTGATCACTTTTTTCACATTACGACACTTCATTTTCATTTTCCAAAGGAATACATTTGGGGTAAATTATTGCCTGTTCTTTGTCATCATCAAGGAGGATTTCTGGTTTAAATTTTTTTTTTCATTAGAAGGGTTGCTTTCCAAAACATAAAATGCTAAGAACTGTGCATAACATAAATAATCAACCACACAATATTTACCACCTTTAAATGTGTTATCTGGTCTATCCAAATATCTGTCTAAGTTATTTTTCTTAAAAACATCTGTACTATCTTCAGCAAGTTCACTTAATTCTTTATCTGATTTACAAATTCTATACCTTTTCCCTGGTAAGTTTGTGTTGGCGAATGTTACTGCAGGGAAAGTCTTTCTTAACCATAATTCTGTTAGGAGCTGATAAACTGCTTCTTGAGTTGAGCATTATCTATGTGACAAAAATGTTATGGCTATCTTTTTCATTCTCTCTTGAAAATTGAGGTCTTTACTTTCTTCAACTGCGCTTTTTATTGCTGATGAAGATTCACTCTCACATTTCGAAAAATATGAACACATGTAAGAGGCGGCTTTAAAATAGTTATGCACAGGCTGTATATCTAAATTAGCCTCCCATGCTTCAAGGCCCATTGCAAAATAATTATTCACAAAACATGAATTAGGTGGTCTACGTAGATGAATATGAAAGTCTTCATCAGGGGAAGTTGAAAGGGCTTTATAATAATCTTCCTTTGAAATACCTAACCAATCTAAAATCTGCGGAATAGAAATATTTTCTAAATAGCTTGGCCTGTACGGATTTAGAAATTCATCAATAAATTTTTTAACTTTTCTTAAAATTTGGGAGCATCTCTTTAGAAGAATTGTTTTATCAGATTCTTTCATATTATTAGGTAGTGGCTCTGCACATACTGTATGTTCAGCAAAATAACGTCCATAATTAAATCGAGAAGAATGATTTTTTAACTTTCTACATGTTTTTGAATGTGTGTGGGTTTGATACTGACTAACAAGTTTAAACAGGTTGGGTTCAGTGGCTTTGTCAGGTAAGTCAGTTCTTATTACTGAATCAATAAATGCAATGTAATCATCTCTCGATTCTTTTAAAAGTATTTGGGGTTGTTTAATCCAAATAAAGGAGTGAATATGAGGAGATCCCCTAGCTTGGAACTCTACTTTTATTACATAATTTTTAACTTCACCCAATGGACTTGCTTTACCAACTATGATTTCTTTAAAAAATGTTTCAACTCGAAACTGAAAATGACGTGCCGTTAGTACTGGATTTTTATTCAATATTTCACATTTAGTGAAATAGTCTAACTCACCTTCCTGAATATTGATATTATTCAGCTTTGCGATAATTAAAATAAGTTCATTCCACTGTAAATCTGCACACGAAAGCGTAAGGAAGTAAAAAGGCAGATCTAATTGTTTTACCATGGCAAGAACATCATACAAAAATTGCTTCCAATAGGCTGGTGTTTCTTTTATAGACTTCATGAAGGTGTAACCTTTATCTTCACAAATAAGATTATGTACAGTTCCTCCAAATTCATTCTGTAACTGACCAGCATTAATATCTCCCTTAACTTTACATGTTGCAATACTAATCTGATTGAAAAGATTAATCTGCTGCATCACAAAGTGTGCAAAAAATATGTAATCAGAACAAGAAGAAAACCTCTGGGAGAAATTTAAAAGGCTTTGATTAAAATATTTAGCAGGTGACAGATGAACTGAGCGCTCAACTTTATACCCATACTTCCCTTTAGGAAATAAATAAGGAAATGCTTGCTCTTCACAAAAATCATTGAAAAATGATAATGGAGTTTTATTTTCACTGCGAGCTATATCTAAAATATTGTTATCTTCATTATAAATATGAGGAATAACACACATTTCATCACAATTTGTGCATCATCAAAAGGATTTTCATCTTCAAAGTTTTCATTGTCAATTGTTAAAGAATATTCATCATGGTCCACCATAGCATCGACATCGGATAAGGAAAGCAATTCTTTGCTGATATTATCGATCTGAATAAGTATGTTTGAATAGAAAGGATTCACTGGTTTAAGATATAGAAGTGCTTTCTCAACAAAATCAGTCCGAACACTTTCAAAATAAACATTAACTTTCGTTTTAATTTTACAAAAAAAATCTCACTATCATTAGCCCCTCTTGGTAAACAGTTAGTGACTGCATCAACTTGAAGGGGAACATTACATAAAGAGCCTTTTATCTTAGGTTGCTAGCCTTTTGGCATTATTGAAATTTTAGAAATCAAAATTTTTTGAAGACGATTTAATGACTCCAATTCTTGAGGTAATTCATCAAGTCCTAGTTTGTTCCAAACAGCTTGGCATGGAACCTTTTTTTTAGAGAGGTGCTGATCACATGTCAAACATATGTAATAGCATGAATCAAAACTTCTTATCATTGAAAATAAATCCAGAAATTGTAGTTCATATTCATTAGCTTTAAAAACTTTGACTGTTCTTTTATAAAGACATCGATTGCATACTATGCAAATGTAATATGGACCTTCCATTACAGCAGACTTGAATGCAGATATTCTTGATGAATAAACTATTTGAGAAGCAATAATTACTTTTTCAGCTTGTTTACTAGTAACTCCTTGATAATCCTCTTTTTCAGTAGAGGTGAATAAACGTTTACAACACTTTTCCTTCTGTACAGAAGCTCTGCGTTTACGGCGCTTGTACAGTCTTCGTTTTTCTTTTTCTACGTCAGTTGATGTGCGAGCTTTCTTTCGAAATTTGTAATATTTCTTTGAAACTTCATCTTGCTTGCCTATCTTAACATATTGAATTTCAAAAGGTACATTTGTATCACTTTTATCCAAGAAGTTTCCAATTACGAACATTTCCAAGTTCTTTCTAGAATTGAATTTCACTAACACAGCAGCACCATCTGAACACGACTCACCTTTTGCATTTCTACTATGTAAATCAAACAAAAAGAAACATCTCTTGTTCCATGTAACTGAGATACATAGCCCTTTTATGATAAGAAGAAATCCATCACAATCAATTGGTAAATTTTTGTCTATTAATGTACCACAAGCACTATTTCCACACAAAAAACCATATTTGTTTTTTTTAAAAAATTAACAGAAACTGTTGAATCAACAATGGATACTTCACGAGGGAGTTCAGAAAACATCAAATAGGTTAATTTATTTAAATTCCTATTTTTTATGTTCCTAGTTTTTATGAAATATCGGAAAAAAACTCTGTTTATTTTGCTGTTATTGATATGTGGAGACATTGAGACTCAACCTGGCCCTGGATCGTTATCAAGGGAAGATTTCCAACAGTTTTTATTGAGTAAAGGAATTAAGATCGTTCTTCAAAACATCAGAGGTATTATTTCGAACTTTCACATGCAACAAGAATTTCTTATCACTCATAAAAACATTGATATTCTCACTTTATCAGAAACTCACTTGACAGACGAAAGTTTTGATTCACGTTTGAAAATAGATGGATACACGTTTTTTCATCGTAACCGAAAAAACGGGAAAGGTGGGGGAGTCGCAATATATGTAAAAAACTCGCTTAACTTCAAACACAGACACGATATCGAAAAGTCTCTCTTAGAGGATATATGGTTGGAAATTAATCAAAGCATGTCGAAAACGTTTCTCATCGGTTGCTTCTATCGCCCTCCAGGGACCTCAAACTATCTACTGAAAAATTATAATGACATTTTTCAGAATCATTTAAATACTATACAGTGTGTCCCAGAGAATTTCGGTCTGAGATTTTAACAGCCTATAACTTTTCACACATATATCAGATTTCAGCGATTTTTATGCCATTCGATAAGATTCCCAGCAGGCATTTCAACGTTGTATCAACGTTGGTTGGAAGTTGCAACGTTGGATAACGTTATAACAACGTTGCGGTAACGTTGGAATTCCAACGTTGGATAAACGACATTAGCATAACGTTGAAGTAACGTTGGAATTCCAACGTTGGATAAATGACATTAGAATAACGTTGAAGCAACGTCGGTTTTCTGACGTTGATGAAACAACGTTCGTATTAGTCATTGTCGAAGACTTGTGTTTTTTTACTCCCCGAAAGACTTTCGAGAGGGAAGAGATTTCGTGTCTATAAGATAAGTAGAAGTGGGCAAGGCAAATTGATCTTTTTTTGAAAAAACCATTCCCTGTTTTCACCGCATATTTTTATTGTCTATATTTCTATAAAGGACACATTTTTCGTTTGTACATCTTTCCCTTAACTTTCTATAGCCTTTCCATTTTGTTTTTGGTTGTTGATGTACCTTTCGATGTGCGCGCGGTTTTTTGTTTTTTCCCCCGCCAAATTATGAAATAATCCAATGAAATTGAATTGAATTGAACGAGAAAAATGTTGCACACACGCACTGCAGGAAAGATTCACCAAGCGGCAAGGCTCATGAATGAGGTATCTATCTTTTGTAAATTTTGTTTCAAATTAAGAATTGATGTTGAATATGCTAGGAGAGCTATCGTTGTTGGTGTTTAGAGGTTGCTGTTGTTTCATTATAAAAGAAAACACAAAACAACATAAAGTAATTATATGTTTTCATATCGATGAATCCTAATTAATTATGCATATTTTGTTGGTGGTATCTGATTAAAAACATTTGACATTTAGAGAATGTTTGAAATTTGAATTTGTTTGCACTAAAATACTTATACACTTGAAGGTTTTTCAGAACAAGAGATATTGCAATGTAAACGAAAAAGTATCAAAAAAACTGGAAATATACCTTGAAATTACTGTAAGTTTAAGAAGAAGAATAGACCTGAAGTAGAGAAATTTTTACAAAAAGAAAATTTCAACACAGTAATTTTTGTGTTTTAGTTGTCGTGAAAGCATCACTGTGTATATTTTAGATCAAATGTTTAACAGGATTCACAAAAATATGCAACTATTTCCCTATAGTTGTGAAATTTTATTATTGTGTGTACACTGATAACCATAAGAAAAATATATCATTTAATAATTACAATGGTATAACTATCATCAAGCAGGAGAGAATTGAGTTTAATACCACAAAGGAACTTTTTTGTACTTATTATGATTGAAGATGTTCATGTTCAAATTATAAGATTTTCCTTACAACGTTTGAGACCCAAATGCGACATATATTTCCTATTATACAACTGAGTAGTTTTTTTTGCAGAACACAACAACTACAGCGCTATTTCCACGGCCACTTTTAATCGAAATGTTTCGATCGAAAATTTTAGAGGAGAACAATTTCTGCTACAAATATTTCGATCATAGAATTCCACATAAAAAATTAAACTTACTTAGCTGGTTTTCATATTCAATAAGAGATTAACATTACAGAAGTTAGTTCGAAAGCAAAGACAAGTAGAAACCGTCTACTATAATTATTTTTTCTAAATTGTTCGACAGGGATCCTGTCGAACAATTTAAAAAAAAGTGGGAAAAAACGTAAGGCGGTCCAAAAAGAATCTTTTGAAGAAACTAAATTATATGATGCGATTAGAAGTGAGATTCATTAACTTTCAATGATTTAGGTGTAAGGGAACGTAAAAAATTATCGATCTGAATGACTGTATTATGAATTGGACTGCATCACTGAAAAGTACTTTTATTTTAGCCGCTGTAATGGATACTTTCAAGAAAGTTACCAAAGCAAAGGTTCGTCTTGTACCAGACCGCATGGACGGTGGAGGCCGAAAGACACGGGAATCCATCTCAGATAAGGCTGCAAATGATGAAGGGACGACGCGGGAAATGACATCGACGACGACGACTTACAAGATGATTAATTTTTTTTATCTATTTATTTAAGTAGTTATTGTATGATGTGGAATAAGTATTATTGTGAATATGTTATTATAATAAGACAAAAGAATTTCAGCGTGACAATAAGATTGTTTTTTGTGTGTCGGTTAGTTCCTTGGGTTAGCCGCTATCCACTTTGTTAAAGAGGAAAATCTGTGTCAATAACAACATCAAATTACGAATCACCTACTCGGCTAGCAGTTCAGACAATAAAGTGAAACGAAGCGATTTTAATCTGAATTTTAACATTATCAACGTTGAAACAACGTTATTCGACGTTGTTTCAACGTTGTTATAACGTTGTAATCTGAAGTGGTTTCAACGTTGAAAATCTGACGTCGGATTTTGTTTCATTTTCAACTGTGAATCAACGTTTGTTCAACGTTGGACATCAACTTCAACACAACGTTGATACAATGTTGAAATGTCTACTGGGTTTTATCCAAGGATTCCAAAAATGTATATTACAAATAATTTAGTCCAAAACCTTCGGAGTAAATAAGTTTTCTTTAAACCGTTACGGTCATTAATTCCTTAATGGTTAATAAAAATATGTTTTCACGTGCAATTATTCTTTTGTTTATTAAAAACTTGTCGCGGTGTTATCGAACACACTAAAATTAATATCTCATCACAAAATTAAAAATTGTGATACGGGGGTTAAATCGTATGAACAATGGCTAGGGAATTAATTTGGCTTTAGAAGAACTAAATTTGGCTCTAAAAGTGTTTTTCACGAGATAAAATATCATGGCTCAGCTTACGAAAGAACAACGTATTTTTGTTGTAAAAAAATACCACGAAACAAGGAGTTATGTTGCTGTCCAGGAGCAATTTCGCCAAGCTTTTCCCGGAAGAAATCCACCGGCAAAGAGCACAATTCAGCACAACATCCGAAAATATAACATTGATGGAACAAGTTTGAATGTAAATAAGGGAAGAAGTGGTAGGAGGAAGACAGTACGTTGTACGAACCAAAATATTCAAAGAGTTCAAGGGTTACTTGGCCAACGTCAACTATCACGTAGGAGAAACACTCTTGGCTTGTCAAAATCAAGTTTTAATCGCATCATAAAAAATGATTTGCAGTGGCATCCGTACAGGATCCAAGAAGTGCAAAAGCTGGAAGCAGCAGATTATGGTCGACGGTTAACATTCTGTCGTTGGTTTGTACATCATGCACGCAACAATAGATTTCTGAGCAAGCTCATTGTTGGGGATGAAGCCATGTTTTCTTTGAATGATCATGTCAGCACATAGTCCATCTTCAGTCCATTTTCAGTCATCTATCCAATGAGATTCCACTGATTCGTAGGCATTCAGGTTCAATTGAGCGGCCATACTCCCCTCGTCTGCTACGAACTAGTGTGATCGCAAGGGGTCGGTAGCTTAGTGGTTAGAGCAATCGCCCGGCAAGCGAGAGGTCGTGGGTTCGAGTCCCACTCGATCCGATAACTTTGCGCTGCAATTGGAAAGGTACATTATGTGCGGTTATCATTAATTAATGAGACAATTATTCTTGGTGATTTCAATGTCGATTATAAGGAAACGGCTGATGGTATGACATTTAAATCAATTTTCAATTTATTTGGTTTCAAACAACTCGTAAAAACTTCAACAAGAATATGCCCTACGTCATCAACATTAATTGACTTAATCTTTACAAACCAGCCATCAAAGATCTCAAAGTGTAATGTTGTTGCGTCATCATTATCAGACCATGACATGGTAGCTTGTATTAGAAAGAAGAACTCGTATAAATGTGAACCAAGAACTATAAAATGTAGAAACTATGCTGATTATGATAGAGATAATATGAATGAGGAACTATCAAGAGTCGATTGGCGATCCGTCTATCAATAATCAAACGTATCAGTTGCACTCTCACATTTTACAAGTATACTGAAAACATTTTCGACCGCCATGCTCCGGTTATCGAAAAACGAGTACGGGGCAAAAAGTGTCCGTGGCTTACTAAAGAACTTCGAACAACAAATGTCTGACAAGGACAAGTTATTACGAAAAGCACGAAGGTTTAAGATAAATGCTGACTGGTTATCTTATAAGAAACTTCGAAATAAATGTACAAATGACATTCGCCAGAGTAAAGCTCGTTTTCATCGAAACATGTTAAATGAAAACTTAGACACTCCTAGAAAGTTTTGGTCAACAATCAAACAGATTTTTCCAACAAAAACTGTTAACACCGGTAATTCAATCAGCATCAATACAACAAAAGAAAGAGTGCAAAAGTTCAGCGAATACTTCAAAACAGCTATATCAACACTCAAAAGAGCCTTGGTTCCACTCACTGACTTTGTTTGCCAGCCGAGAAAGGTACCTGCTATTCGTACTACACAGCGTTTCTCCATAAACCGCATCTCAAGATCGTTTGTTGAAAAAGAACTTCATTTGCTAAAACGTAACAAAGCAACTGGTCTGGATTAACTTCCCGCACGTTTATTGAAGGACAGTGCAGCTCACATCTCCACGCCACTATGCTTCATTCTCAACCTGTCGATTGATACAAGCACTGTGCCAACTTTGTGGAAGTCTGCCAGAGTCACACCAATCTTCAAATCTGGAAACCCTGACTTACCACAAAATTATCGTCCCATATCAGTGCTACCCGTCCTTTCAAAAATTCTGGAAAAATCGATACATTCCCAGCTGTTGTCTTACTTGGAAAGAAATGGACTTTTATCAGAGAGTCAATACGGTTTCCGTAAACAACGATCGACAAAAATGGCGACAACACATTCGAAACGAACTTGATAATGGAAATATGGTAGGAGGAATTTACCTGGATTTATCAAAGGCTTTTGACACCATTGGTTATAACCTTTTGATTGACAAGCTGAAAACGTATGGTGTATCCGGTCGAGAGTTGGAATGGTTCATTGATTATCTCTTCGGTAGACTACAAGTGGTTGAGAAAAACAATACCTTATCAAATCCAGAGCCTATATACTGTCGTGTTCCACAGGGGTCCATTCTTGGGCCCCTGCTCTTCATTATTTTCTTCAATGATCTTGTAGATCATATCAATGCTAGTGTTATAAAGTATGCAGATGATACGGTTCTCCTCTATGGTGGCAACAATGCTGATAATATCGAGTGTGTTTTGAAGGAAGAAATGCAGAAAGTTGGAAAGTACTGTAGTAAGAATGAACACTTACTTAACCTCAAAAAAAGTAAAACAGAGGTGATGTTATTTGGAACGAGTAAACGTATTAAAATGCATGGAAAAGATCTGAATATTGTTTACAATGGTACAAAGTTATCTTTTGTCAAGGAATACGTTTATTTTGGTAACATCGTTGATTCCAACTTGTCAATACAAATTTCAAACGTTCCTACAAACTTGCCTGCAGTCGACTACGTCTACTACAGAGTGTTCGTAGTTTGTTAAACGTCGATGCTGCGACAAAGATTTATAACATGATGATACTGCCACTGTTGACTTATTCGGGTCCAGTAAAGTCAGGATTTACCAATACTCAGAAAGAACGTTTGTCCTCACTCACCCGTCGAGAGAGTGCGATAACACTTGGTGGAAATGTCAAAAATGTCTTCCAAGAAGTGAACAAACAAAATTGTATGTTAGTAAAGAAATTTCTGGGTGAGAAAACTGGAAGCTACACCTTTAACAGATACTTTGAAATAATTAAACATTGCCGGTGTACTCGAATTAACAATCGTATGATTAAACTAAAATCAGTTAAACTGGAAGTTGCTAGAAAAAGTTTATATTTCAACGGTGCTAAATTGTTCAATAGCCTCCCACGAGAGATAAGACTGAAAAACAGCCTGGCTGAATTTCAGTCTTCTCTCTCTGAACGCCTTTTTTGATTTTAAAGTATTAATACAGTGTGCGCCATCTATCTATCTATCCTAACCTTCATTTTTTTCATTCGTCGCTTTATGTGACAAGCTGTATTATAACCTACAATTGATTATGTATTTTAATAAAATTTTAGTCTTTTTAGCCTTTTGCCTTGTTCTTTTTCTTTTTCTTAATAACAGTACAAACTTGGAAAGAAGTATTGCTGTATATATTGTATATAATTGTAAATACTTTAGTTTTTATCATGTATAACTAATTAGTAGCTAAAGCTAAAATGCCCCGCCTCAAGCTTCAGTCTGTCTCCAAAAAATCATAATTATCATGGATTAGACAATAGAGCTCTTAACAAAGGATTTTGACGTTTGAAGTGTGTTTTAAATAGTAACTAGACGCCTCTCATGGTTTGAATAATTTCCTCTTCCGCCATAAAAGAAACTGTTTCAAGCTGATTTAATATCTGAATGAACTTATCCATTCTTTTCTTGTTTGAAATGCTTATACAGAATAGGTCCAACAATTTGCAAAATATAAATTTAAAACATAATATTTGGTAGAAGCGAACCAAAATCACTTGAAAAGTTATATAGATTGACGACTTCCACACTATTCAGGTCTATTACAACCAAATGATTACGTAAAACATGTCTAAAAATTGAATTCATATGCATATTTATAGCTAAATTAGAAAAAGTGACTGAAAAATTCGAAATAAACACTTTCCATTTCTTTTTTGAGCACTCTTTAAAAAATTGGCACAAATTGGGAGCAAATTGCGAATTTGGTAACAAGCATTCAATATTATATATATACTAGTATCCCGTGTAAAAATTTTTTACGGGTTTTAATTCTGAAAGTGACATCTCAAACCTGGTGTCCAAAAATTAAATCACAGCATGATGAACAGAAAGGGTATCAGTGCTGTAAGTACTTTAAACTTTAGAAACAGGAGCGCAGAACAGTCGTTTTACTTAGAAGATCTTAAACCCATCAAAAATAAAAATACGCGCTGCGTGTGCATCGGCTTTTTTCACTTTGTAAAATAAATTGTATCGATTGAAGATGCAATGCAATGGTTGCCCGTTATGAAAAAGCTAACGTCAATACGAAAAAAAAACACTCTCACCCTTTTAATTAAGAAACTCTAGGTATTCCAGCTAAAGCATTTTTAGTTCACTATCAACACTGGAGTTATGAACAGAAAAACATTTTAATCGGAAGTTTTATTTCTTTATTGTTATTGTATTTTTTATTATTAATCTGACCTAAAAGAATAATTTTCAATTTCAATTGTATGATTATGCGGAAAACCTAATATATAATTGTCAAAACAAAAACAAAAAACAAAAATAAAACAAAAAGAAAATTCAAGTACGCATTTAAAATAATAATTAAAAACACAAATTTAATGACAGAATTGGTATAGCTATAGATCGGATAGTCTATAAAATAAACCCATACTCTACTCTCAGTCGATACGGGTTCACTCAACACTGGAGCTGAAAAGAATAAAGACTTTCAACCTGGCATACACAACCAAACATCAAATTAATACAAATAATTGAAACAACGAAACACCCTACTTTGACCAAAACCATAATTTAATACCCAGAAGATATTAAAAACAACAAATACAAACATGATGCCAAACTTATATACCCAGCAGGCATAGTACGTAACAATTACCATAACACAAAATAATGAATGCGGAAACATGAAAAACTGAAGAAAAATATACCCCAGCAATGCTTCTTTTTTGTAGTATTTTTGAAATGATATATAGTCTGTTCTTCCCAAAACTATCAACATCATGATAAAAACCATGAGTTTCATTTCTTTTCATTTCTTTTTATTTCAATTGTATAAAAATACAGAGAAAGATAATCATGCTATGACATGGTTGAAATAAAAAAAGAAAGCAAAAAGCAAAAAGAAAATTCACGTAGGTACCCACTTATCCTAAAAATAATTAATTACAAACGCAAACAGAATTTGTAAAGCTTTAGATTGGAAAGTCTATAAAAGCAACCAATACTGTGAGTCAAAACATTTAATAAAAATAATTGAAACAATGAAATACCCTACCAAAGCCATAATGTAATACCAAAAAGATAAAGACAAAAACAGATAAAAACATAATGCAAACTTATATACTCAGGCATAGTACGTAAACAATTACCAAACACAAAATAATCATGTGTAATCATGACAAAATATAAGAATTCATCCAGCAATGCAATGCTTCTTTTGTTTGTAGCACCACAGTCATATCACATATTGTACAGCAATAATTAATGAATTTCTGAAATATAATCCATTCCTCTCTTAACTAACCCTTGCAACATCATAATTTAACCATGTGCTTCATTTCTTTATGGTCTATATTCTTTTCTGACCTAAAAGAAAAAGATTTCAGTAAAGAACAGCTGCTACAATCCACACTGCAACAACCATATTGAAGGAAAGAAAAGCAAAACATATAAATGACAGACAGGCAGAGAGACAAACAACCACATCGTCAATAAAATAAAATATAAATCTAATAAAAAGCAGACATGGTTGAGATGAGATAAGACTGCATAACACGTTCCCCATTTCCACAGTCATGAGAACCATTCCTAATAAATAAATCTTCTTTGCTAACTAATGGCGCGCATTACCAAAACAAATTTTTACTGCGCTCCTCCTTCGTTGCTCCATCTCCTTTTCGCCTTCATCCAGCTTTCATCAAAACTTCCATGCAGCTTTCATCCAAACTATTGAATTACGTTGACTCTTACACTCACACATTGATAATTCAAAACAAACTTAAAATTAAAACCATTCGTTACCGTGTAAATAAATATTTTTTTTCTGCATTTCTTCACTGCTCTTTCTTCTGTATAGCGATATTTGATAACTAAAACGTAAACAAACATAACTTATATATGTGTCACCTGTTAAAAAAAAGAATAAAATAAAATACTTTCGTATACACAGACCTGTTCGTTCGTTCTGCACAGCCAATTTTTAAAAACTTCACTGCACTTCTTCTGTATTCTCACTATACTTTCACATTGTAAACAAACAACTAATCACTTACACATGTGCTTTTATTAATCTAAAATACAATAACAATAAAAGTTAAACAATAAACAGTTTAATAAACAGCATGTATACAAACCTGTGTTTCTTCGTCAAAATAGCAAACGATAATGATAATCGGTTATTAACGAACTTATTTTTTGGAAATCGTCAACCAATCAAATTGGCGAAAAAATAATTTCTTGCGTTTTGATTGGTTTAACAAATTTAAACGTCACACTTAGATTACGTAACATTAAAAAAAGTGTCTCTCGCTTCTGCGTGGTTTTACGACGAAAAGGGAAAAAATAAGAAGGTTTTGACCGTGAAAAAAAAAGTAAATATATCACTCTCTAAAATAAAAGTGGGATGCACAACGCGGATTATTATAATAAGATAAATCTACTAAAACTTACATTTCACCAGTTGAAGCTTATCAATAATACATTATGAACAAAAAGATGAAACTTTTAATTAACTTAGAGTGCGTTTACATGAGAGCCGTAGTGAACTCAAACCGGTTTGAAATTTTAAGCTGTTTGAAATTGGGCCTTCTGTTTAGATGAGAAATTTCGATACAGCCTAGGCGAGTTTTATAGAGTAAAGATCGACACAATAGATTTATATACTAGTTTTTAGCTCTCTCAACGGGCGTGTTTTTACATGAGAGCCATGCTGAACGGTTTGAGATTTCAATACGGGTAGAAAAATTTTCTATACACGGTGGAATAAATTTAGCACATTCTACATTTTTATTTCATTATGTGTCAGAAAAAATTTAATTAATATGGGTATGCTTGTTAACACATTTTATGACAAAACTATGAAATGTGAAAACTTTCACACCTTTCCAAGCCACATCGAAATTTCAAACCTATATATACAGTGTGTCCTGAAAAAAACGGAATGCTAACTTTTATCAGTCATATCTTTTGATATTTTGGGTTAAATTATGCGATTTTTACACCAAAAGAAAGAAGATTTTCTCGTCTTTCCATATGTAATTTTTATTTTCAAATTAAAAATATTTGGGCTATAATAAGGACTGTTAGCATGAGATCATGTAATTAAAACGTTGAAGATTAATTAGAAAATACGTGAATGCAGATTAATGACCCGTTCAATACAAAACACGATCGAATCGTCAATACGTTTCTCTCTTGTGACTATGCTAAAATGTAACGCTACATTTACATGACAATAATATTTTTTCGTGAAATCCTTGCTAAAAACAACTTTTCCACACAAAATAACAAAAAAAATTCAAGCTAGGTACATTCGACATGTGAGCCATTTCTTTGCATACAATGGTTACAATGGTCGCCCCATCATGGCATTAAAAGAACTCCTGATAATGGCAGGATTTTGACTTAGTACGTTTACTTCATCAACTATCCTCCTTCGTAATTCCACCAAATTAGCAGGAGGGATACGAAAAACTTTCTGCTTGAGATAACCCCAAAGAAAAAAGTCCAAAGGAGTCAGATCGGGAGATCTGGGCGGCCATTTAACAGGATGATGGAGAGCAACCACACGGTTTTGAAACTTTGTTCTTACCCAGCAGGCACCCAACGTTTATTCAACGTTAGTCTAACGTTGGTTCTAGGTTTAACGTTACCACCGTAAATCCAACGTTACTCCAACGTTAACTACTTACGTTAGTACAACGTTAGAAAGTTACATCAGGACAACGTTAAATTTCGTTAATTTACGTTGTATTAACGTTAGTGTTACGTTAGTTTTTACGTTGTGGTAACGTTAGTGGTTGGTTAGAATGGAAGTCTTTTTTTAATTAGTATAACGTTAAATACTTACGTTAGTATAACGTTAGATACTTACGTTTGTATAACGTTAGATACTTACGTTAGTATAACGTTAGATACTTACGTTAGTATAACGTTAAATTTCGTTAATTTACGTTATACTAACGTTAGTGTTACGTTATTTTTTACGTTGTGGTAACGTTAGTGGTTGTTAGAATGGAAGTCTTTTTTTAATTAGTATAACGTTAAATACTTACGTTAGTATAACGTTAAATACTTACGTTAGTAAGGGCTATCATAGGTAAGTCCTTGAGGATGATATGAATTTTGATTCACACTTGATACACATTTTCGCCTTTTCAATTAAGAAGTGTATCTCTTGAAAAGAACTCGCTTTTACCAGGCCATTAGCTGCAGTCAAAAATTCTGAGTTTACTGCTGTTTCCCAATTGAGGAGACAGAATTTTCCCAAACCACCTTTTTAAAAAGACTTATGTGTAAAAGTCTGACGATTAAGATAGAAGGGATTTTCGTTATCATTGTTTATTATGATTTCTTGATCACGTGCACTCAAACAGTTACGTAAGTTTGAGCAGATGTTTCCAGTTTTATTTTTACTTTTCTTTTTGCGAGCGCTCGAGAAATATTTAATTGATTTGAACAATGTGTGCGTTCCTTTAAACTTTTAT
Source organism: Turritopsis dohrnii (assembly GCA_027922465.2). Classification (NCBI taxonomy): domain Eukaryota; kingdom Metazoa; phylum Cnidaria; class Hydrozoa; order Anthoathecata; family Oceaniidae; genus Turritopsis; species Turritopsis dohrnii. The sequence continues at coordinate 42,445 of BQMF02000546.1, read as the reverse complement.
TTATTTATTTATTGTGCGTACTCTTTTTAAATCTTTGTGTCATGTCTGCAGTTCCAGTGTCTAGACATTTTGTGTTGTCTCGTTTATCACTTTTTCGAATTCGAACACAATTTTATTCTACTTTGAATCTACTTTTCCATTTCATTGCTGCTTTTTCGTTTTGCGCAACGTGCTTGGTTTGTTTTTTTACATTGAGGGCTTGAAAATTGGCGCACGTGCGTTCGCCACGAACGTTGACTGATAGAATATTTCCAGTTACGTACGAAGATTGTAATAAATTTGTTCTCGCACGAATGACAACATAACCTTCCCATTTCATATTTGCAAAAAATAATACACAATTTTCACATTATTGAAACCACAAGCAGTACAAACTAGATTTTATACACGTCATTGGAACTTCCTTTGGGAAGTCGTGAAGTATAAAGAGAAAGGCAATCAGTCTCCTGAAGAAGATGTCTCAGAAGTTTGGGAGTGCTACAAGCACTCTCGGTGAGTATTTTCAGGGTTCTACTCTCCTTTTTTCCCTTGCGTCGTCGGCCGACGCATTGACGGTCGATATTCCCGGGCTTTTTTTGGGGTCCTTCCCCTTTTTTCTAAGTAAGTAAGCACGCACCTTGTTTCGCAGCCTCTATAAGTAAGTTATTACTCTTTATCCCAAATCCCCCGGGGTTGGATTTTTTCCCCCGGGAGGTATCTTTGACAATTCTTTGTCGCCATGGCTACCAAGGGTTCCCCTACCACATCTCAAAATGGGAAAGGGACGTTTTCAAATATTTGCAGAATGACAAACAAAGAAGAGGCTAAGCAGGCATCCTGCTTCCTTTATTTCCCAATCATAAAACAAAAAACTGAAAATTTTGAAGAAGCTAAAAATAGGACCGCAATGGATATCATCGCTAAATGCGATGACATTGTGTTAGAACAAAATTGCATAAAATCATTGACGTATATTGATAAGATGGACAAATGGTCTGTTTTTTTCAAAACACCTGAAATATTAAAAGAAATCGAAACAGAAGCACAAACAGATTTTACGGTAAAAGGGAGGACATGCCAATTTATGCGTAGGTACCAAAACAATTTTTTAATTACCATATTATGTGACCATTTGGTAGACGACAGTGAAATAAAAAAGGCACTAGAGGAATTTATGGACATAAAGAACATTATACATTGCACATACAGAGATAGGCCTTATGTCCTAAACGGAAAGCGGCAGCTGCGGGGTTTCCTAAAAAAAACAGTGACCGAAGTTCCCTTTAGAGTTAGAGTGGATGGTATCCACTATCCCCTCTTCTTTAAAGGGAAAGTCATTAAATTCAAAAACTGCGACGAGCCTAGGAAATCCTGTGTCTGCCGTGAGGCGGGGGGCTCTGAAGAGAGTGAGAACTAACAACCACCACCGGAGGATCCAGGTAATGAAGGGACTGCCCCTACCCCAGACGAACAACAAACTACCACAGAAACCCCAGCACAAGAGAACGAAAATGAACCAATGGAAGAAGGAGAAATTGTTGAGGCAGTAAGCGGTGTGGAGGAAAGAGAACCCGCTGTCTCTCTAGAGCGAACGCCTATTGAGAAGGCTAAGACGGGTTTACACGCCTCTACTCAGTTTACTGCCGAGGAGATAAAACTCCGAAAGATTGAACAAGAATTAAGGGCAGTCGAAAGAGCAAAAACAGAATTTGAAAACAAAATCCGTTGCGGAAGAACTACGTTAAAAGACCCCCGTCTGGAGCGTAGGGAAAGACCCAAGTCTAGATCCCCAGTGAAGACAACAAAAACGAACTCTTTCTCCTCCTCCTCAGAGTCCCTGGCCGGTAATAGGCCGACATGTTCTCCCAACAACACCGGGAAATACTCTGAAAGATTATCTAGAAAACTGACACCAAAAGAGCAGGCCATTGCCCAATCAGTTAGGAAAACAAGGGCGGAACAAGGAAGGAACCCCCACAGATAAACCCTCAACTTTTGTTATATTTAATGATGGCTATGTATATAGTTTATTTATTTACAATGTATATAATTATCTCTGGGAATGTTGGAGGTCTGTTGACAGGCTCTCGCTGCAGAGATACTATAAACCTAATTAAATCCAATAAGGCAGATTTCGCCATCTTACAAGAAACCCACCTAGACGATAACCACCAATGGTTTGCCATTAATAGACTCTGGAATGGTAGTATCTATTACACCCCAGGGCACAATAACACTGGTGGCACAGTAATTCTCTGCAGGGAGCCTGTCGACAGCCCTCATATTATTTATCATGAAAATTTTTTGTCTTTGCTCTTCTCTTGCCAAAAACAAAAAATACGAATAACAAACCTTTATGCCCCTTCGGGACATAAAAAACAACAAAATAGACAAGAATTCTTTAAGAAAATAGATGCCACTCTTCTCAAACCGAACGGAAACACACTTCACGTTATAGCTGGAGACTTTAACATGGTCCTAGAATCCAAAGATTCAACTAATTATTTTAGATGTAATTCCTCTAATTCCTTGCTCAGATTGATAAATAAACAAGAAGTAGAAGACATTTGGAGAAAACAAAATCCCGATAAAAATGAATATACACATATTTCTCCAAAAGGCAACCAAAACAGAATAGATCGTGTCTACACGTCAATCTGGGCAAGGACACAAATTGAACACATCCAAAATCCTTTTTCTGATCACCACAATATGATTAAAATTAAAGTCTCCGAAAGCAATGTGAAGTGTGGGAAAGACCACTGGGTCTTTCCAAACCACGTTCTAAATAACCAAAATTATAACGAAAGATTTACTAACATTTGGGAACAGTGGCGCCTAGACCCTCAAAAAGAAAATGACCCTATAAGTTGGTGGGAGAAGGGCAAAGAAAAAATCAAATCTTTTACCTCTTCCTTTTGCCGTGTCTCCAATCGCAAAAAGAACAAATATATTAAATCTTTACAAAGACGAATGAACAACCTTACAAAAAAGGGTCAAGTAGACACCGCAACCCAGTGGGCACAGGTCGTCCAGCGGACGTACTAATTACGTCCTAACGTCCACGTACGCTTGAAGACGTCCAACGGACGTCTATTTTAGTCCACGGTCATCAGTAGACGTCCATTCGACGTCTGAGTTTGTCTTCTATTTTTAATCTAAAACTTAAAATTTAAGTTTAAAACTGGATCGACAGTTGTACTCAAATCACTTGCTACAAACATCATCCTGTACAGTTGTCTCTAATATCTAGACTACACTCTATCTCGAACTTCTCCCTATCTCGAACGAAAATTTCGGTCATTTGTGTACTCTCTAATCTATTTTTTAATTCTTTATCTCGAACTTTCTCTAACTCGAACAAATTTGCTGGTCTCTTGCGAGTTCGAGATAGAGAGAGTTCAGTTTTCGTTGGTTCAGTTTGATTATGTAGAATGTCCGTGCGAACGCTCCACGTATGGCGCGAAAACTAAAATAAAATACGGGGGTCAGAATACTAAATCTGGTCATGTAACTTGGTTTTAAACGTGATTAATATCGTGCTTTATCGTGCACAAATTTTACCTATTTTGTTTATTTGAAATTTTTTCAATTAAATTCAATATTTAATGAAAACTATTCTGATGAGTAAAATAGCTTTGTAAATACACCCCCGTCTAGTTTTGACGTTCGATATAAAAAATTCCATCAAGATCAAGATTCTACCATCAAGATTCTACCGTTACATCAGAAGAAAACATTGGATAGGCGAACTGATAGACGAACTGCCAACAATTATTACAACGTACACCATATAATGTAAGTCAAAATTCTTTTTAATTATGTTTGATCATAGTATTATGTGCTGTAAGCAAAAGTTCTCCGGTTGCTTTCTTTTTGCATTACAAAAAGTTTACAGAGTATGACAAACTGTGCGATCAAAAGATTTTAAAAGATTTAACTTTGCACCTCAGTAAAAGCATATCATAAATATTTTAATTAATAAGCCATATGATTCTGTACACACGCTTTAATATTGAAGTAATCATTAACCACATGTAACAAAAATCTAACATATTTTCAAATACATCTTTTAGGAAATCGTATGCCAAAGTTATTTTGGATAAGCTTCCTCCAACCAAATGTGTCATCCAATACCACTGAGTTGATAGAATTAATGGAACGGTATACTACTCTCGTAAAAGTCCAAAGCCAATAGCTTACTGTCTCTCTCACTGGTCAACTCCATCTGAAGACTTGCGAAAATATAAGCTGTTGGAAAACTCTCCTGGAAATCGGATCAAAAGACGAAGCTGAACAGATGATAAATATTTCAACCACGAGGAAGAATCTGGTAAGTTGTCATAAGTGTATGATGAATTACGTAAAGCAAATTTCTAAGGAGCATAGTTTATGTTTAAATTTCAAAATTTAGGTGCAGAAGACCATGCAGAAATCTTTGAAAAGATTTGGCCCTGTAAAAGATGATGATTCGACGGTTGAAGACCGAAACCATCAAGATGACTTACGTAAATATTCTTTTTTACTGAATACCACCTTCAATCTGTACCAGGCTTTAGTTATTACTTACTTCAGTAGAAAGCATAATTACTTTATGCCAGCAGCACCAGCATAAGTTTTGTTTATATTGAACAGTGAATCTAATTTATGATACATCTGCTTTAAAACAGGAGTGATTTTGCTTGCCTTATATTATTTATTTGTGTATCACACTTCATATATTTAGAACAAATTTCATCACTAAAAAGACTAGCTCATGTAGCTTCTGAAACACCGGCTCGTGCTGACTTTGGACACAGTGACCGTTTATTTTCTTCACAGAATTATCTTTCTGGTATATAAAATTTGTATATTGAGTTTCTTTGTTACCTTTACCATCTATTATGAGATACCAAAATCATTAATTTCTTTTAATAAAAATGGAGCACGTGTATTATAACTGAATCATACTTTTGTATTCCAGGCGCATTGACTGAATGACATCACAAGAACGAAATCGACACGTTAATTAGTGACCTTTTGAAAAGGGAGAAAAGTAAAAAGCACATCTAGAAGATGATGAACACGAACGCGGAAAACAATGTAAATTTTTACGATTTATAATTATAATCTGTAAATACAATTTAAAAACATGGAAAGGACATGCTTTTTTCAATTCTCTATTCAATCCCTATCCTGTGAAGAGCTTTTTCTTATCCCAATGGACGTCCTCTGGACGGTCAATTTTGTGGAAAAAATGACGTCCATACGACGTCCTCTGCAGACGTGGACGAAAAGCGTTTCATTTGGTACGTCTTTTGGACGTCCCCTGGTCATCCAAAATGGACGTCCTAAGGTCCTAAAGACGTCGTTTGGACGTCCTCTGGACGGTCAATTTTGTGAAAAAAACGACGTCCATACGACGTCCTCTGCAGACGTGGACGAAAAGCGTTTCATTTGGTACGTCTTTTGGACGTCCTCTGGTCGTCCAAAGTGGACGTCCTAAGGTCCTAAAAAGACGTCATTTGGACGTCATTTGGACGTCCTTGTGCCCACTGGGAAGGTTCTGCGAACTAAAATTAAAACTAGCAAATGAGACACGGCAGAAGGAAACTGTAGATAAAGAATTACAGGACAATTTTTTTGATAAACTTAAACCCTCAAGGAAGCCGGTTATCATGACTTCAATAAAAGACAAAAATGGTGATAAAAAAACAAACACCAATGATATAATGAAAGTTTTTATAGCTTTTTATCAAGATCTTTTTCAGTCGGCAGAGACAAATGAACAATATCAAGAGGAATTTTTACAAAAAATATCCAAAAAAAATCTGCAAGGAATCAATCAACAATCTAGAGGCGGAGTGGTCTCTGGATGAACTCAATACTGCCCTCCGTGGGATGGAAAATAATAAATCACCAGGCACTGATAGTATATCCATTAACTTCTATAAACACTTCTGGAACTTACTTGGCCCCGATTTAATGTATGTTTTAAAACACTGTCTGAGACAGGGAACACTCTCTCCAACACAAAAAGAAGCCATTATCTCTTGTATACCCAAAAAAGGGGATACAGAAAATATTAATAATTGGCGCCCTATATCTCTACTAAATAATGATTATAAAATATTTGCAAAAACAATAGCAAACAGACTTATAGGGATCTTAGGAGAGGTGGTTCCCTCCTCTCAGACAGCCAGTGTGCCTGGTAGATCGATCTCAGAGAACACTTCGCTTCTAAGAGACTTGATTTTCCTTGCAAATAAAGAACAAAATGATTTAATTATATTATCCTATGATATGATAAAAGCATTTGACTCTGTTGACTGGAAACTTCTTTTTAAAACGCTTGAAAAAATAGGATTACCACGAAACATTATACATGGCATATCTATACTATACACAGACATCTATTCAAAAGTCAAGGTAAACGGCTTTCTGTCGGAGAATTTTAAAGTAACACGAGGAGTGAGACAAGGATGTCCACTATCAATGCCCCTTTTCACGGTTTATTCAATCCTAATGGCTTACGCAACCATTGCAAATAAAAATATTAAAGGATACTCCATCGGAGATAAAGTAATTAAACTGTCCCAATTCGCGGATGATACCAATTTTATTACTTTTCAAAACTCTGTCTCACACATCCAAAACCTTATGACAAAATTCTGTGAGGCCTCCGGTGGAGGAATAAACCGTGAAAAAACCATTGTCTTCAAAGTTAGGGAACAGAGTCTCCCGGTCAGACTCCTAGGCATCCTTTTCAACAACAAAGGAGCGTGTGTTGAGGAAAACTGGGAAAAAATCCACCAAAAACTAAGGAAATTTGTTTATAGTTTTTCAAAACATAATCTAACCCTAAGAGGAAAAAAGATGATAATAAACAATATTCTACTCTCACAGATCTGGTATGTTGCACAAACTGTTGCAACCTCTGCCAAACATGTGAAATTAATCCAAAAAGACATCTTTAATTTCCTTTTAGGGGGTACAAAAATGATCTCAAAATCCTCAGCACTACGCTCAGTTGAAAATGGTGGCCTGGGAGTCTTAGATATAAATAAAATGATTTACTCTTTCAGGATATCTTGGATCGCGAGACTCTTTTCCCAACAAACATCTGACTATAAAAAAATAGCAAATAAAATTCTTGATTATTTTGATGATAAACAGTTGGGGAAATATGTGTTTATGACCCTCTTCTCCTTTGAAAACAAAGTTCCTCTGTTCTATAAAGAACTCCAAAGAGCCTGGCACTGCTTCTCTAAAGACAAAAGACCATTTCCATCAGACATCAAACAAATTATGCATGAACCGATATATGGTAACAAATTTATAGTAAAACCTGATGGAAATCTAAAAATACCTCTGAAGCAGCCGAAAGGGGCAAAGGGGGTCATAAACACAATATCAGATATATCAAAAATAGCAGATTGTGGCTTTATATCCGAAGAATTATTCTATCTTTTGTCTGAAACTCAGATTCCTCCCGGGGAGTTTACCAAAATTAAGACGTATATTCCCTTCATCTGGAAGGAAAAAATAAACAACAACTTTGATATCTCATATGAAAAACACTCTCCTCTTGTCTATATAAAAAACCAAAATATTGAGTTACATTTAGTAACTACAAAAAAAGCTTATTTACAAATGACAGAGGACGAACAGGAGAAAAGTACCTTACAAAGAGATATTGAGAAACTACTCGGGAGGACTCTGAGCTGGAAAAATATTTTTAGCAATATACACAAAACCTCTAGCAAAGCATTCAATGCTCGCTGGAGGTGCATAAACAATTCTTATCCTACAAATGAAAAACTTTTCCTTTGGAAAATTAAAAACAACTCAGTGTGTATTAGATGTGAACAAAACACGGAGAACACCCTGCACCTTCTTTTTTATTGTCCACAAAATCTTCCTTTTCTGTTTTATTTTTGTCGTTTTCTTTCTGATGGTGCAGGCTCTGCTCTCCCTGAAATTATTCTTCTGCGAAACAGTGCCAACAAACAAATTAACCTTCTTTCGGATTTTTACCTTACCTGCATCCTCAAACAAAGGAAAAATTTGCTAGACGGAATAGTGGACAACTCTCTCGTAGTTTTTAAAAACTTATGTAATAAAATTTTCCAATAGTTTATTGTATTTTATAGAAATTATTTATTTATTTATTATATTTATTATATTTAGTATATTTATTCAAAAAGCCATTATTTTATATAAGAATTGAAGAGAATAAATCAAACGAATTGGTCGACACTATGGACATGATGCGGAGTTGCCGGGTCTCCCTAAAAAAACCGTGCAGCAAAGACCCAGACGAAGAAGACAAGAACAACGGAGCGGAGTTACCGGATCTCCCTAAAAAAACCGTGTCGCATGGAAAAAATCCAATTCGTGGGGCGGTAAAGACGAACGGTGTTGGGGCTCACGGTAAAAAGCTACCATCCTTACGACCTGAAACGAAAATACTCCTTTGGACACGGTGCGGTGTTGGCGGATCACCCTAAAAAACCGGCCCTACCTAAAACGGAATGAACCTGAACGAAATAAACAACGAAATGGACCCGGTGCGGTGTTGGCGGATCACCCTAAAAAAACCGGCCCTACCTAAAACGGAATGAACCTGAACGAATAAACAACGAAATGGACCCGGTGCGGTGTTAGCGGATCACCCTAAAAAAGCGGCTCTAATAAATCGAACGAAACGGACAAAGGAATGGACACGGTGCGGTGTTGGCGGATCACCCTAAAAAAACCGGCCAAAATTTTTCGCGTTCAAAGACGAAGATGAAGAGAAGAATGGAAATAAAAGTGAAAAAAACATTAAAAATTAGAAAATGGACAAAATTATAAAAAATTGAAAAATATTATAAAATAAAAATAAAACATTGTATATATGTAAATAGAAATTGTATACAATTTTAGAATCATACTCACTGGCACATAGCCGTGAGGAAATACAAGTATAACAATCAGTCTCCTGTGTTTGGGGTTCACAGGTTAAATCGTCCCCCTTACTTCACTAATCCTCATTACCTCTGAGAGTGCATTTATACGCGTACGATCACATTACGAAAATTAATTCGACATCTTGAATACCACGTATCGTCCAAGAGATATTGTGTACGATACCATACTGTCTAGTTAGATCTACTTGTCAAGCTGAAGTACTGAAGTAAAAACATTTAGGAATGACTCCGCCGTCGTTCCTACCACAGACATACCAGTCGATGGCGTTATGGAATAAAGCAGAGGGAATATAAGGGTGTTCTCTAAGGGTGCCAAATTATCAATGAAAGTCATCCCCAAACCCTTTGACGTTATTCCTTTTGACCCCACCCCACCAAGGACCCCTACACCAATTTCCCAATTAAAAACCAAAAACGCAGAATTTTTTTTAATCCTGGCTAACGCCCTGAATTTACCGTGCTAACCTAGCATTTCCTCTCTATTTTACGCATGGTAATATGTCTATTATAATATCTATTATATACTTCGCGCTAGTCTAGCCGTAAAACGAGAAATCGATGACATCTGTTTTCTCAGCTGAAATCTGCTCATTATAGCAGAAGAGAGTGCTTGGACATTTCCGGAATACCCAAAGATATTGAAGACGATAAAGTGGAAGTCGAGGTTTGTAAAATTCTTTCCAGTATTGGGTTGGAAATAAACAAAGAAAATGACATTCAAGCGTGCCATAGATATGGGAATAAAGGTGTGGTTATCACCAAATTTTCAAGCCGAAAAGTAGTGAAAGAAATCTTAGACAAGAAAATGAAGCTAGGGGAAGGAATTTATATAAATGAGACCCTATGTTCAAGAAATAAAGTAATAAGAGGCAGATGCAATTCACTAAGGAAATCTGGTAAAATCTCTAAAATTGCAACTCGTAATGGAATGATTCGAATTAAGTGGGATGGGTCAAACTCCTTCACAGAGATTGACCATGAAGATGTTCTCTCAGATTTGTTTCCAGATTTCGTATTTAAATTTTAATCAAGATTTCGATATCTGTCTACCATGTTTATTTAAGAAAACGCCTGTTTCCGTTTCCTAGGTTACATAAAAAGTAATCATTTTGATATTTTGCTGCTTGTGTTGATGATCTAATGTTTCGTTTAATTTCTGCTTTGTATTCTTAAAAAAGTCTTAATTACCCACTTTAACATTTCGCTAATTACATATCATTTTTTTTTGTTAAAGCTTCTTTTTTATGTTATTATCTGTGTGTTCTGTATGCAGTAAAGAAGTCAGTGACAAATGTAAGTCGGTTTTTTGTGAGTTTTGTAAATGTTATGTTCATCTAAAATCTTCTTCTAAGCTAAATCGTGCAGATATCTTGAACGTTCCTTCTCATTGGACATGTCCAAAGCGTTTAGAATCTATTTTACCGTTTTGTTCTCTGGATTCCGAAAATCCGTCTATTTCTAGCCCTGTGTTGCGTATTAATGAGCAGACTAAATCTTTTATGTTTGATTTAAATAGTGTAGTCAGTCGATGTCAAAACGATAACATTAACGACAGTGTATCTACCTTCAAAACTAGTGATTGCAAGTATTATGAGTGTGATGACTTTGGTAAGCTCAACTCTCAATGTCAATATTCAACGTCGTGTCTACATCTCAACATCGCCTCATTACCAAAACATTTTGACGAATTAAATGCCCTGCTGACCCTTTTGAAAACTCAATTTAGTGTTATTGGAATTTCCGAAACTAGACTTCATAAAGACAGCTCAATGCACTTGCGCTCTGTTGCTTTTACTTTGAGAAACGATGTCGGTGGATCACAGTTTTTACTGTTGTTTGCACTTTTCCTTTATAGATGGGAAGTAGACCTAGACTGAGTAATATTCTGAACCTCCTCTGAACAAAGATAAAACCCAGCCACATTATCTGTTTGTTACAGTTAAGTATTCTTTTTTGATATTATAACTGATGAAAAATAGATGTTATTCCATAAATCTGCTCCTACCATTCCAACTAAAGTTTGTATAAAGTTTGTACCCAAGCACTGAATTAAGTTTTTCCTTACTACTTTCGATTTTACTAAATTTCTTGTATCCGCAAAAATTAATTCTGCAAAATCTATTTTGAAGTCGTCATCCGCAAAAATATATTCCGCAAAAATGTCTTCCCTTAAGGTACTAAACTTGTGGAATTCATGAAACAAAAGTCTTAGGAGAGCTATTTAACTGAAGTTATGCACTTTTTTAGTTGGGCAAGAAAAAAAGAAAACGAGATTATCTTAGGCAATGGCGTACATTAAATCGTGAACTTAATGAGTCTTTAGCAGATTCATTTGAAATTGAAGTTGATAACAGTGATTTTGAACACGAACCAATTGAAAACAACCCTCTACCAGAACAATCAATATCAGATACATATGTAGGTGCTGATATAGTTCAAGATCAGGATAATACTTCCTTTAAAGACTCATCAAGCTCCACTGAATCTTCAGACAATGAAAATTCCTTCATTTCTGACATTGAATCTGATATTGTTGATGAATTTGAAGAAACAGATCTCGTAAATGCTCTAGCGAAGTGGATATTAACTTTTCAAATATCAAGAAATGCCAGTAATGAGCTCTTGAAAGTATTGCGCCAGAATGGACATGAGGATTTGCCAAAATGCACCAGGACCATCTTACAAACACCAAAGTACGTCGACAGTCAGAAAAAATGTGGTGGAGATTACATTTATCTAGGAATTGCTACAGGCATCTCTCGAAAATTAAAAGCTAATCCAAAATTGTCTATCAAAAGTGATACAATAAATTTGGTTGTTAATGTTGATGGCGTTCCATTGTACAAATCATCTAATGTACAAACATGGCCAATGCTAGGTATGTTTGGAAAGATTTCTGCCTTGGGGAATATTTTCTTGCTGAAATAAATTAATGAGGGTTCAATTACACTGTTTGTTTATGTTTACTCTGTTTCCTATAAGGTATACACCTTTTTATAAACATCAGGTAAATTTGAATCAGCATCATTTATGCTTAGCATTTCTTTTGTTGTAAAGGTCCTTTGTTTCACCATTTTTCTCAACAATAAAAAAGGTGTTTAAAAATACTGAGTAAGAATGTGAAAAGAAGTTTCAATATATTTTTTTTAGCTGAAGTAGCATGGCCAACCAAGCCACTGTCGTCAGTAATGGCAGTTTTGACTTCATCCAGTACACCATCTCATAGAACACCACATTCCTCTCCCATTAACAGCTCGCAAGAACATTCATTATCTCCAGCAACGGGCTCTTGTGAGGGTTCAAGAAAAGCTCAAAGATCAAAGGACCAACCAAAACAGAAAAAGTTTAGGTGCCGTTACTCGAGTTCGGAAAGCTCATCAGGCTCCAGTTCGCCCGAACCAATTAAAAGACCAAAGGACCAATCAAGCGAAAAATGGAAGAAGTCTCTCTTAAGTTCGGAGGGCTCGTCATCTGGCTGTTCACCGTTCGCTTCATTGAACTCTTCGCCGCAATTGCGTTCGAACACTCCGCCATCACATCGAGTTTTAATCAGAAAAGATTCTGCTTCCACACTGAAGTCAAAATTTCCTATGGAACAAGGAGGTACTATTCTTTAATTCCGTAATTCTCGTGGCTTTAATTTGGGAAACAAATTAGTATGAATGGGACCTTAGGGTATCTAATAAGCACCCTAGACCCTATAATACCTTTTTTTTAATTGATATCTTGTACTTACTGAAACGTTAGTGGACCCTCAAACTTAATTGACAATATCATAGTATCACCCCCAGCCCCTTAACTTTATACAATCATTTTACATTATTTTTTGTTCCTTTCTTTCAGACTTTCAGAGGCGCGTATTGACTCTGTTGAAACAAAACAAGGCCAAGAATAAAGACTGCAATTGCCCATGCACTTGCGGGCCTAGAGGCAACATTCAAAATCCACCTGAATCACTCGCGTCACTCGTGCAGATTACAGATCTTCTCGAGTTGGATCAAGTTGAAGACAAGATCAAGCAGGAAGAAGAGTACAATTTGCTGGTAAGTCTTTTAATTATTTAGAAATATTTGAGTCACTTGTTGTGTACTACTGATTTTTTGCATCACAAGAAATGTTTTATTTACCATTATTTTTGGTATTAGGTCCAGAATGAAATCATCAAGTTTATTTAACTGAATTCCACGAGTAAACGTTTAATAAATGCTAATCTCGAGAATAAGTTTTCTCGGTGCTCTTGGGAAATGACATTACAATTTAGGAAGTCATTCAATTTTATGACATTTATTGTTTTGGTTTTTTGGTCCTAGGTATCACAATTGAAGTCCATAGGAGGGAAACAGGTGAAAGACATAACCAAAAATACAATGACGAGGTGAGAAAAAGATATGTATGAACTGGTAAAACAAAAGTTTTTTTATATGTTGTAGAGCTCAAAAAGTTAGGTAAGAATTGTCTCTCTGGCTGGTTTGAGAAAACATCTATTTATGAGATATATTTATTGTCTTAAAGTTTTATATAATTCAATTAGGATTGTACGTTTTCTAAATAAATTGTGTGGGTCATATATTATGATACATACGCACGTGTTTTCACATGGGAAACAATCAAAACAATATTTTGCTACTGACCCTTGTTTTGGCTATTTCGCGCATGAAAGTAGGCTATATTTCGTACCCCTTTTAATTTGTACTTAACAGCACTCAAGATAACGTAAAATTTGAAACTATTTTAGGTTGTTATCCACTCGTGTTATGTCGCAATTTAACATGACGGGGAAGAATCGTGGCGACGCTAAAAAAAGGGGTTTCAAGATAAGCTCATTTGCAAAGCGATTATCGGTAAGTTACTCAACGTTTTCTGGATATAAATCTAAACCTTTTTCAACATAAAATGGCTAAAAAAGAGGGGAAAATGATGACTCTTCAAATGCAAACATCTCGAGATGTTATTTAGACATAAGTTTTACCTCTTTCTTGTAGTACTTTTACAGATATCTCTCGTTGACTAAATCTTTTATTCTGAAAATGTTTAAAAAATTGCTGACGTCACGGCAACTGGTTGACGAAATATGACAAGCTACCTCGTTTTTCTCATTTTTTCTGTAAGCCCGATCTAGTGGTATAAAACCCTTTTTTGAATTTGGCATCGAATTTTCATGAATGTAATGGTCTGCTTTTGCTTCAAGCACTTATTTTAAGGGCCTATAAACGAGGTTTCCCATTGTCCAATGGATGGGGATTTATTTCTAATCTATTTCTAATATCATCTGTTATACCATGTGGGATGTCTTAGGGAAAATTTCAGCGTGTATCAATTTTTTCCTACAAACGGTGATATTGAGGATAATTTTACCATACCATAGGTTTTTTGAAAAGGTTTCTTAATTGACGTTAAAATTAATTCGCGAGAGTTAAATTTCCCAATTTTTCTGTTGTGGCGAATCGATTAAATTGTTTTTTGTTTTTTTTTTAGATTGTGTCCAACAGCAGAAGAAAGAAGCAACAGAGACCGATATCAAGGAGCAAATTGGATTGGTTTTGAAATTCGCTCCTTTTGCAAAACAGGAAAATTAAACTGTAAATAAAAATATATTTTATGCGGAAAGAAGTAAGGGTGTTACATTATCCATTTGTAGTTTTACCTATCCAGGTAAATAGGTCTCTGGTTTTGTCTTTCATTGGTTGGCTAGTCTTAAGTATCTAACGCTATACTAACGTAAGTATCTAACGTTATACTAACGTAAGTATCTAACGTTATACTAACGTAAGTATCTAACGTTATGCTAACGTAAGTATCTAACGTTATACTAATTAAAAAAAGACTTCCATTCTAACCAACCACTAACGTTACCACAACGTAAAATATAACGTAACACTAACGTTAGTATAACGTTGGGTGCCTGCTGGGTAGAAGTCAACGGATTTCGAGTGAGCTATGGGCTGGGGCTCCGTCCTAAAACCACCAGATGTTTTGAAAAATAGGACCGGCGTACAATCAAACGCTCTTGCTATTCCAGGAAACGCAAACTGTTCCAGCATTTCTTTATAAGCTCGTGCGTTAACATTTCCATTGAAAAAGAAGGGTCCCATAATCTCTCCATTACCACATAGGCCAATCCAAACATTCAGCTTTTGGCGGGAAGAACTTTTCGCGAACTTAAAATCACAAGGAGGCTGGCCTTTGGGAGCATAACAAAGAACGTTCTGCGTGTTTACTCTGCCACACATGTGAAAAGCAGCCTCGTCTCCAATAACAATGTTGGCCAAAAAACGTGGATTGTGGGCATTGTGAGAAAACCATCTACAGAAACGCAACCTTCTAGCCATGTCACCATTTTTCAGCTCTTGCACAACGTGTATCTTATAAGGATGCCAACGTAAATCTTTTCTGGTAATTTCGTTAAATGCTGTTTTGGATAGGCCAGTTGGGTTGCGTCGGCAGGAAAAGCCATTGGGCTGCTGAGCTAATAACTGTCTCACTATTTGGATGTTTTGTTGGCTTCTCGCTGCTCTCCTCCTACCACTCCTTTCTTTATTCAAATTTTTGCTAGTGCCTTCAGTGTTATATTTTTCTACATTTCTGAAAATCGTGCTATTCGAAGGTGGATTAACGCCAGGAAATTGCTGTTGAAAAGCTGCTCGTACAGTCACAAAACTTCTACTTTCATGATATTTTTTCACAACAAACTCTTTCTGTTCCACTGTAAGCTGCATGATGAGTGAGTTATCGATATTTTATTCTGGTTATAAAGGTTTTCAGAGAGCACGGGGAATAAGTTTTCATTGAAGAATTAATTTTACGTTTAAGCACATTTCACACAATCATTAAAATATTTGTGAGTTTTCAAAAATTTTCGTGCAGACTTTAACACAGCAATACTCAAGACAACATTTTACTGAAAACAAAAGGATAATTGATCGTTAAGTGTTGAGTTTATTGATCTTTAAGAAGTTAATGACCGTATCGAAACATTTAAACCCTAATAACTTTCTAAATATTAAACTTCACAAAATATATGTATCTTTTCTGAAAAGTTAAGAAAAAGATCTTTTAAATGATATAAAAATCGCATGTAACGAGTAAAAACTTCAAAAGTTATAGCTTTCTAAATCTAGGATTCCGTTTTTTTCAGGACACACTGTTTATTTGAGAAATGTTTGAAACCATCAAGGGTACAATTTCAGTACGGTCGTTATCATGTAAACATCAGGGAACTTACGAAAGTACGACGGCAACGTGGACGACGACGTATAAGATATTCATCTTCTATGAATCACAAAAGAGCAGAAACTATACACTTGAGTTGAGAAGTTTATTTATAATGCCTTTGAAGTTTGTTTTTTGAACTTTGAGAGACAGAATCATAAAGGAACCGAGGAAAATTTATCGGAAGTACTGCTATTCTCACGTCTTCGTTTTCGGTACGACTTCAAAATATTACTTTTCACGTTGTGTGTAGAACGTGCAAATCTAATAATGATATTAGTAAAATTAAAAACATTTCCCAATAGTATAGTGTGAAATGACTTCCATTTTAAAGCAAATCTATGGAGTAAAGTGAATCTTTTGTTTGCCTCACGTCGTCGTCCATGTTGCCGTCGTAGTTTCGTAAAGGCCGACCTCCACTTGGCCGTGCGAGCGCGGCGCTCAGACGATCTATTGTTTATAAAACAATAGATCGCCTGAGCGTAAAAGGTGTTCGAAATGTTACCTCCACTCTCATACGAATAAAAACAAAAGCTGATTGGTGCGATCAAAATCGTGTCGCCTGTAAGTAGAAGTTGTTTCAACTTCCAGACGAACACTTTTCTTTCGTATACGAATTGGATATTGCGCAATATCTAATTGGAATAACAATAGATCGTCCGAGCGCCGCGCTCGCACGACTAAGTGGAGGTCGGCCTTTAGCTCCCTATCACTGAAGGTGTGACGTACTGAAATAAGAACCTTTATCAGAACTCGTAACTGGAGGCTTGAAATTTCAAACCAGTTTGAGCTCAGAACGGCTCTCATGTAAACGCACTCTTTATCGCAACCACTTTTCAATTTACTATAGCTTATCCACATTTCGTAGCCAGAAAAAAACTTTGCATTGTATTGCACATGATGTTTCAGTATGTAGACACAGTCTACATTCAATTCATTTCCAAATTTTAGAAATTTGTCCTTCTTTGGCAGTTCCAGTTGTCTACGTTTTTTCGATATCTTCAAAATGTCAGTGCTCTTTTGATGACAGTTGATACAAATACCAATGTTCTATCACCAAGCATTATGCACATATTCTTAGTTAATATAGCAGCGTTGTCAATATGTTCAAAAACAACAAAACATTCTCTTTATAAGTTTTGCGTCAGTTCTTTCATAAGTCGATAAAACTTTCTTTTGATTGAGCTGAGCACGTTTCATGCATTAATTAGAAAATTTTGTGCATGTATTGATTACATATTTCTCCAGTAATTAAGATTTCCATGGAATGGATAATCTTATTCATTTCGGCGGCGTATCTATTTCTCTATCTATCTATCTGGGTAATGCTCTAGCCTGTGATTTTCATATCTCCGCTGTGATATGTAAAATGTTGACAGGCTAAAGCTGAACCGAAAGCATGTAAAAACAATATGGTGGCGCATGGAAGGTCGTGCTTGTGTTTTATGCTTGGTACTTTTATCTGGAAATGTTGGAAAAGTTTACGTACAGATCGTTTCATAAATTAAAGAACTGCATGTGACTTGTAAAGAGACAGGACTATCGTTTGTATAACAAAATATACGTGATTTACAGTCGAATTTTGAGAATTTTATATACAGTTGTTGATAATAACAAGAAGGAATATCATAACATTGATATAACACTGTATGAAGACTCATTTATCTGATGTATTTAATCGATGGTTATGAAATGTATACATTGACATATGAAACAAATAAATTGAGAAGACAAGATATTGAATGAAGATATATCATGGATTAAGATATTTTCACAAGAGAATTCCCAGTCTTCTTACATGCTGCATGTATTGCTTGGCTGACTACAACATATCTGTCAAAAGCCTCCAATACTGATTTTAATTATGTTGTGCAGTCTTTGAAAAAAGAAGCGATGTAATCTTGAAGAGAGTTTGTGTCAGTATGATCCAGACATTATTTAAACAGTAAATTGATACACTATGAAGCAGTTACGAGATGTTGATTGGTTTACAGTCTACAAAACAATAAACATTAACGAGACCATACCAAATTCATGAGATCATTTTTAATAACTACCGTAATGCTTCGATTAGACGCTCGGGGCGTTTATTAAATTTTTTGAATTTTTAGGGGGCGTCTATTCGAGGGAGGCGTTTAAAAGAGGGGGGTGTCTATTGAATTTTTGTGAAACTCTTCTTTTTCGTAAATATAAACTAAATATAAACATCGATAAAAAATATACAAAATTAAACTTGAAGAATGGGAAATCGGACTTGTTGTTCCTGCAAAACTTATCTTTACGACGAAAAATAAAAGTTATTCTGAAGTTTTAGAAAAGGAACTTTTGAAAAGAAAGACAAAGTTTCCAACTGTTAGTTTAAAATTTAAAAAGAAAGGCGTCTATCGCAAATTTCCATATTTTTATACAAAATGAAAACATTGAAGCTGAAACAATGCAATGTAGTAGTTCTACATGCCTTAATTAGTGTGTCTCTAATAAACGCCCCTCTCTATTCGAGGGGCGTCTATTGGAGGGGGCGTCTAATAGAGGGGGGCGTTTATTTAAAAATCTTCTGAAAAGGGGTGGGGGTGGGGGGGGCGGGGGCGTTTAAAAGAAGCATTACAGCATTAATCGAAGCATTACAGTATGCACTGGTAATAGAAAATAAAATTAAGTGACGTCTTTGCCCATGGCTGAATAAGTCATTTAAAAGCAAAATGAACAATGACGATGCAGTATATTAAGGAAAGTCAACAAGAGTAAAGGTCACACCTATCCTGCCTTATTCTGTTTCTTGCAAACAAAGCAAACCTCTGTGGCTGTGTGAAAACTTCCACGGAAGAACATAATGATCAAAAAGTTATTACGTAATTGCCCAGTGAATTTGAAATTTTACTTCTGTTGACTATAATTGAATAGTTCTTGACGATTTTTATTTTTTTAATTTTTATGTAAATTAAGCAATTTTACATTGTATATATTTATTCTTACTCTGCACATTTGTTATTGTACTTAACAGGACTTATATATATATATACAGTGTGTTTCAAAATGATTGCAATGGAAATTTTAAAGTTGTTTTTCTCAGTAAGTATATCGAATTTTGAAATAATTTTTACATCAATCAAAACAAACAAAAAAAGTTCAAGAGCGTACTTACCCTAATAACATTAATAAATCTTCGTGCAATACTTTCGTTACTAACTTCGTTGTCTTGAGATTTCTTACTCTCGTATGTTTCATTACCTGCTTTTCAAAATAGCAAATGAAAACTTGCTGGCAAATGAACGTCAACGCTATCGATTCTTGATCTTGCGAACAATCAAAACATTTGAAACGATCAAATGCGCTGCAAGGGTTTCTGCTTATAATACTAATCGTGAATGTGTTTTGCTTGGTCTAACTGCCGCTATATGACCATGGAAAAATGTCATTAAATTTTTAATGGTCGATTAACACGTAGTTTAATTACATCGTGCTTATTGTTTCAAAGCACTGAATCCATTCAAATTTTTATTAATTTTATGTTTGCACCGAGACCCCCAAATTGATATTTTAAAACATAAAAGTTAAACGTTTTTCATGAACACACGGCTTAAACTTGTTCATTGTTTGCCAAATTGCTGTTGTTGTTTGAAAAAATCTTTTCTTTTCATTCACGTCTTAATCGACCATTAAAAATTTAATGACATTTTTCCAAGACATTTTCCTTGTTTTCTCGAAAACCACTTTTTCATTTCTCACAAAAATATACTTGGCGAAAGATCTCAAAAAGGGCTTTTGATTAATGTAAAAATTATTTCAAAATTCGGTATACTTACTGAGAAAAACAACTTTAAAATTTCCATTGCAATCATTTTGAAACACACTGTATATATATAGAGAGAGAAAGCAGCATGCATACATAATGAAGTGTATAATCCCTTAGAAAAAAGTTTATTTTTGACAATGAAAAGTAATCACAATAACATCTTTTATCGAATTAAAATTACAAGCATGTCATGCTTAAGTTACGGAAATCTTTTAACAACTTAGTTGTTTCTTGTTTTGATATTACGATGCGATGTATCTTTTGATGGATGCTGAAAGTTTTTTCATCATAGGATAATTTTACTTGTTATGAAACCTTCATTTTCTTCTTTTTCGAGCATATTTCCCCAAAACATAATCATTTCCTCTCTATTAACATTAACGCTTAACATTAGGTATAAACAAGAAAATATTCTTAAAATTCTTCTTTAAAGTTTCTTACGAAGCTCTTGTACAACGTATAACGAAATCGGTTCACGTGTCGCACGTAAATATTTTAAGGACTAGTTAATAAAACTTTTAAAGATTTAAATGGAAATATACAACATCCGAAATAACTTCTAAAAGTAGTAAAAGGTTATAAAAGAATAAGAATTTGATGAAATAATATTAAAAATACCCTTTTATGCATTTTGTTTAGCATGAAGTGCTGGCCTGTCATTATCTATTCTGAATAAACAAATGATCCGAAATGGAAACTTCCGAAATGGAAACTGACTTTCCGAAAACGGATTGTCTTAATAAAAAAAAAAAAAAAGAAAGGGAGAAAATTTGCCAACATTTCGCTTAGGTCGTAAAGCTACAGAGCCTCTTGCGGGGCAAAGATTCAGAAATAAATAAATAAATATATTCTCGCGCCAATACGTATGAATCTCCATAATATAGAGCCACAATAAAATTGTAAACTTCACGGAGACAGAAAAAACGCGAGGGTATTTTAATACGGTATTTCCGCTTCGCTGCTATACCGTAATAAGGGCAGTTGATTTCTGTGGCTTCATTGGTTCAGGGTTTTCGGAATAATACAAGAAACGCATTAATTTATGAAAATGGTAAACTTTAGAAGCGATAAGGAAATAGCAAAGACGTTGGTTAAAAGAGCAAATGTGATGAATTCATTGATTTTCCAAAAACAAAAACTTTATAATTTCAAACTTTGCCTGTCGTTTTCAAAGGTTCATTCTAAGAAAACTAAAAAAAACTGGTAAGCGGTATAAGCATATGTAATCATGACAGTGTCATCTTGAGTTTTCGAAATTCTCGATGTTCAGACCCGTGTGACGGAAAAACCAAAATCAACGTTTCATTGACAATATAACAGGTAAGCGAGTGATTCAAGTTATGAAAACACGAACAGATTTTAGAGTTAATTGAAAAATGAGTACAGTAAACTTTCGAGAAATCAAATCGCCAAGAAACCCATTACAAATGCTCGAATTATAATGTTTGAATTATCGAAGTATGTTATGAGAGCTTATTAGTTCAAGAGGAGAGTTTGAGCTCGAGTTACTGAAAGTTCGAATTTACAACAGTGGGGCTTTATAGAAGAGCGTGCGTGTAAAAATGGAACCGTGTTTCCTGTAATAACCGCTTCGGCGATTAATAGAGGGCGCCATTCGTTAGAGGACGGCGTTTGTTACTAAATGAAAGACATTTTAAAACGGATTTTAAGGAACAATGTCGTTATTTCCGAAAAAAATCTACAAAAGATTGTGTGAAAATATTTTAACGTTGTTTCGCCGTTGAATTGTCGCCGATAGCAGTGTTGATATGACGTCCAAATTTGGTTGAAAATGAAACAAACAACGACGTCGTTACCACCACTGAATTTCAATGTCGATAAAACAACTTGAAAGCAACCTCATTTCTATGTTATTACAACAATGAATCAACGTCGATAGTAATGTTGAAACGTTGTCTAAATTTGGTTGACACAATCGACGACGTCATAAACGCAACTAAATTTCAACGTCATAACAGCCTTATTTCAACATCGTATTCATGTAATTTCAACATCGACTAACAACGGGAAAGATGATTTAGAAACAAAAAAGTTCAACGAACAATTTATTTTCTTTTTAAAAATATAAAAAAATGAAAGTATTTACAACTTTCATGTTTCTGAAATGAGGTAGGATGATTGTATACATTTTCATTTATAAAGAAAATCATATCTTTACTAATAATATACTTACAAATTCACTGGTTTTCTCATCATCAAGGCTTTAGTTGAATCGGTGGAATTCTTCTAAAAATGTCGCTCTGTCAATCCAGCGAATCAGATAATGTTTGGCCTTTCCACTTGAGAAATTCCGCAACAGATTTAACAACGCCTAATGACTCAACCGTCACTTCTGTGCTTTCCAGCATTAAAAACATCATTCACCATTCGCTACTATATCTTTTGAGACATAAATATTGAGTTATTTTTTTGATACTCTTTTAAATTCTAACTCAGGATTTTCCCATTACCCTCCTTACTGGACCTACGTCAATAGGTTCTACAAAATACATAGTGCACAAAGTTCGAACGTACATTTTCTAATTAATGTACGTCTTAATTGATAGCGAGCTGAATTGATAGCAAGTCCTGATCAAAACCTTGCTTTCTTAAGAGATTTTACAACTTGTTTGCCAATACTAGTAACACCTGTAGATATCCAATAGAAACAAAAATGTTTCTCCAGCGTTTTGAATTTTATCGAAAAAAAGAGCAATCGGAAAACATCCTGTGCAATCAATCCTGTGCAATCTTTTAATCTTTCAAGATATCCAATTCAATTCTGCAATTTCACTAGAATTGTAATTCTTTTTATACCCATAACAAAATTTTAAGATTACAATTTTATGACATTAACTATCTAAGGAAAATGAATACTGCAAAGATTACATTTATAGTGTGAGCCATGATGGCCGTAAGGCTAAGAAAACACTTTAATGAGTAAAGGGAGAATAAGAAGTAATAGCAATGAGATGTATGAAAAAAATAATTTTTTATGGCAAAACTTTCCAGAGAAAAAAAAGACTATTTTTTAGGCACTTTAGGATATGTATGGTTTAGAGTGTTGACGAATAAGAAGAAGAAGAAGAAGAAGAAGAAGAAGAAGATTATCTAGTTATGTATCAGACGGCACAACTGCCATCATTATTGCGTTCCTGTTATTTCAACTACCTTCTTAAGTTCATGATTGCTTGAACTGGAGAAAAACAAAAAGAGGTTTGATATCCTATATCCTTTACTTTTCTAATGGGAATTTTATCTGGTGAAACGGGTTAAGGATAGTCTCTAACCTTTTTAAAAATAAGAAATTCCAAATCCTTAGATTCATACATTATGTTATTCAGATCGTTTCGTGGCTTGTAGGTTATAAAATTGGATATATAGATCAATGTACCACCAGCCCTTGTCTCTGTAGGTGTTGACACAGATGTATAACGTGCAGACTGTAATTTATTGAAGGTTGAATATTTTTCAAAAATCTCGTTTCCGTCACACCAATGATGCTGAAATCAGTTTCAAGGTTTCCTAACAATGTGTGCAATTCATCAAAATGTTTTGTTCAAGACGCAATATTCAAGTGAAACGCGAAAAGACATTTGAAATCTTTGAATGCAGCATTCATAGTTTTCATAATATTTATAGTTTATTGTATTTTCAGCCTCATCTTGCAAATTCTCGTCATTCAATGTTTGGAAAAACTTTTTAGCTGTGTTACCAATAAAGTTATCAAAACGGTCATGGGAGGGAAGTTCATTGGATACACAATCCTAGCAAATCCATTTTGACTCTGTTTCATCTAAAGGCGGATTTCCATTCGTCAAAATGCTCATGCTCGCTCACTATAAAAAACGAGCGAACGCCGATGATCGAGCGATCATCTTAATTTCCATTAAAAAAAAACAAGGACTTGCAAGCAAAAATATCAAAACAATCTTTTTGTCGTATCAAGCAACATGGTGGCTCCTCTGAATAGATTGCTGTTTTTGAAAAATATTATTTTATTGATGATAATACGCAGAAGAAGATTTTCAAAAAGAAAAAATGAAACACAGAAAAAGAAAATGTGGGTTCGAAGATTATTTCTTGAACGCGAAACAAAAGGAGAATATCAAATGCTAGTGAAGGATCTCAGACTTTTTGATAGTGTTTATTTTTTCCAAAATTTTAGAATGTCTCCCAAAAAGTTTGAAACTCTTCTTTCTTGGATTGCTCCTTTTATCAAAAGATCTTCAAGACGAAGGCCTACTACCTCACCTGCTGAAAGGTTATGTGTAACATTTTGTTTTTTTTGAGAAATCGGAGAATTTGTCTATTCAGCAGACATTCTGTAATCTGATTGGCCTATTTTACAAGCGCTCTCAAAGCGATGAAAAAAAGTTGGAAATTTTCAACTTTTGGCAAGCGTTTTTTTATCGACAGAGACAGCATGGTCAGCAGCATTTTCTGTGAACTGCACATGCGTTTGGCGTCAACTAGCGCTTTTTTATCGAGCGAGCGAGCAAATTTGTTGAATGGAAATCTACCTTAATTCATCAAAATCTTTTTGTTTTAGATTCCCACATTTCAAATGAATCAAATGTTTTTCAAGAACAGCAACAAATTCCCTTTCGAATTCCCTTACGGCAAACAGGACATTTAGTAGTTCTCATTGGACCCTGTTAAAACAATTTCATCGTGAAGATAGTGAAATGAATCACAGACTTAATTCCTTGCCTTTTTATCAAAAGTTTGATGGTTTTTCTCAAAAAACGAAAATGAACAATAGTCTAAAACTTGGTTTTTCAAATAAAAATCAAAAGTTGAAAAGTTGAGTAATTTGAGTAATTTGAGTAATATGTTACTTTCGAGACGATCTGTAGTCAGACGCACAAAAAAAACGCAGATGAACAAGGGAGTGGATTATGTAAATATCGTATTTCTTTATCTTCACTAAAAGGGAAAACCTTCTTGTTCATGAATCAAACAACACAAGAATGAACTCGGGAATCTATAGAAGTGCAAATACAAAAAAATCGGAATAGAGAGTGAAAAAAAAGTCCGAGCGTGGACTTAATAGGTTTTCACAATGTTTTCTCTATTATAACAAAATAAGTGTATAATGGAGTTCATTGTTCTCTATGGACAACCAAAGAAGCTAAACTAAAAATCCGAAAAGCCGAAAGTGACTAACAATCAGATTTGAGTGAAAAGGCGCGAAAAGTATAAAAGGCGTGAAAAAAAAAAGAAAACAAAAAAAGGCGCAAAAATAAAAGGGCGTTGGTTCAAAAACAACTATTTTGATAATCCACTGTGTATCAGACTTTAATTCACTCTTCTGTTAATCAAATCAAAATCAAAATCAAAATCAAAATCAGGAAATACAGAAAATATATCTTCTTCGTGAAATACCTTCTTACCTTTATCATTTTTGCCGATTGTTCATGTATACATCACCCTTTCACGACCAGCATGAATATATTTCCTTTTTGCGTTTCAAACTTGATAGCATCCCCCAGTAATTTACGATAGTAACGACACAAATTATCGTGTATAGCGATCTTCGACATTCCTTGGATGTTTTTAGCTGCATACGATTTTCAAGGGATAGTTCAACCGTCGTTCTATTGACAAACCTCAGAATTGTTCGTGCAAGAATATTTTTTCAACTTTCATGTTTACTTTTTTTCAAACGAAGACAAGCTTGTGATAGATCTACAGTGTGATTCACAAAAAGCGTGACTCCGAGTTTGAGGGTAGATTACTTTTAATATGTAAAACATTTTAAAAAATATTTTACACCATGAGACAGGAAATTTTATAAGCTTTCCAATGATATAAAAATTACGGCATAAAACAATACCAGTAAAGAAGAAAAGGCGAATTTCTCGTGTTCATCAGAGCGATGATTTTTAATAGTCAGTTAGCACCCTGCTGACAACCATTCATAAATCATCCTTTCTGTTTTCACAATAAGCAACAATACAAAGTTATTAAATGTAATAAAATACTCTGACATAAACATACAGTTGAACAATACGGAAAGGGTTTTTTTTTTAAAAAAAAAAAAAGTCCCGTGACGATTGCATTCTCTTTCCATAAGGCGCTTTTCTCAGTGGATGTTTTAATAAAAATACAATAAAACCGTGCAATCAACGATTTCTAAATGGTCACTAAACAAGGTGCTAACTGACTATTAAGAATCATCGCTCGGGGATACCACTTATTTCAAGATTGTTTCTACGTGAATATTGATCTGTTTGATGTGATTCATTTTTTCGAGATGATCAATTTTATCATATATTTCTGAATTTTCGTTTCGTAGAGTTTTATCTCTTCCACGTGAGGGCCTACTTTTGATTTAAAAACAGTATTCTCGTCTAATAATCTTTGAATGATCGTGTTGCGAAGCTCATTCAAACTTTCTCTTACCTCTCTCAACTCGACAATATCTTTTAACTCTTTATCATCATGGAGAAAGTTAACCAAGTCTTGTTTAGATAGCTGCTCTGTGCTGTCTTTACTCTTCCCTGCAAGGTCGATTTATATTGCCGAATACCCATTACACACCCCCTATGCATTTATTACCGTTTGCCGAAGTCAGTCGAGCGTTATATGTCAAGGGGAGAAATAAGGACTGATATTATCCGGTAATCTTCAAAATTGATTCAGCTCAGTCGAACTCAGTCGAAAAACACCCGTGGGTAATGACATTTATAATATTCTTGGAACAGGCAATGTAGAGGACTATTGATAACAAAAATATAGTAATCAAATGTTAATTAAAATTGGGAAACTTTCATTTCAAAATTTAGATTTTTCTACTAAAATGGAAGCAGTATTCTACCTCCCTTCTAGATGATAGTGAATTTGTTCTCGCGACTTTCGCGACATTTTGTGTACGCAACATTTTCCTTTTTTGGGATTCACGAATATAAATGCTGGCGACTTTTAAATATTTTCACCAAAAATATTTCACGAATTTTCAGCCATTTTTTTTGTTCGTTTTCTTCTTTCTTTATTTTCTGAAGAACTAAGCCGAAAGGGAAAATTTGGCACGGTAAAAGTTTTGTTTTTGCATCAAGTTTCACCACCCCAAAAATAAAAAAAATTTAACGGGTCAAATTTTCCCTAGAGCTATGTTTCTATGTGGTTGCTTTGCGTCATCATTCAATTGGATGCATTCAAATAGGAGAGTAAAATAAAATTATCAAGGCAATGCACCCTTCCCGAATTCATGTTTATATACCATATTTTGGCTGAGTTTTCCATACGGGCCTCGTCTCTGTGCTTATAATTACCGAAAATTTTCCCACTGCGGTTTGTTAATGATCAAAATCTATCTTATTATACTGTGCATCCGCTTTTTTTTACGCTTTCACTCTCTAAAATTTCGGGTCGTTTTGCGGTCACTTATTCATAATGGGGTGTCAGACCACCGTTAATATTTTTCTACGATTAGTATAAGGAAAAGATACCTCTACATTGCATTTTGATCGTTTCAAATGTTTTGATTATTCGCGAGATCAAGAAACAATAAACAACAACGAAAGTATTGCGCGAAGATTTATTAATGTTTTTAGGGTAAGTACGCTTTAGAACTTTTTTGTTTGTTTGTTTTGTTTTTCTTATAATATCAATAGGGTTTCTGCGTCATTACTTTCCAACTAAAAAAATGAATATTATGGTTTTTAATCATGACGCTCTGGGTTCGTACAGAGAAAGAAAGTTTTGAATTCACGTTTTGACACTTTTACGACTTTCGTGTTTGGCTTTTATTTACAATGGGGTGTGGATTCCATGAACAGTTACAGCGATTTTGATCTTTTTGTTGTTTACCTGTACGCATATTTTTTTTTTACTACTGCATATATACTGCATATAAGATTTATTATGAATATTTTGATGTGTTTCTGATCTTCTGATTAAAAAGTTTTTCTGTTCATAATTACAGTGTTGAACTAAATATGCTTTAGCCGGAATACCTAGAGATTTTTAATTAAGAGAGTAAAGAGTGTTTTTTTCTGACGTTAGATATTTTTAATCATGGGGAACCATTGCATTGCATCTTTTATTTTACAGAGTGAAAAATATAAAAAGTGAAAAAAGTGGATGTACAGCGCGTATTTTTATTTTTGATGAATTAAAACCCGTGTTCTACATGCTGTTCTACACGGGATACTACATTCTAAACATTCTACATTCCAAACAATTGAGGAACTTTATCATACTAAAATTAATTATACTAAGCTATCCTCTCTGTTCAGCTCACATCGATTAAAACCTGTAAAAAATCTTTACACGGGTTACTAGTCGCGCTATACTAATTCGCAATTGTGCATACCACTTTTATTTTAGAGAGTGATGGTTTTTTTCAAAATTTGCGGTCAAAATCTTCTTAATCGTGGTCATATAGCGGTAGTTAGTCCATTCGCCAATGGGCTTATATGCCCAAATAAAAAGGCATAAATGAAACCTTTTTCTACTGCATCAAAATGAGGGAACGGTGGTTTTGAAGAAGGATCTTATATATGGGGAAGCCCCGGCTCTGATCGTTTTTATTGGCTAATAAAGGAAAACTCTTGAAATGCGCTATTTTTATTGGCTTAAAAATTCATAGCAACGGAGTTCGTTAATAGGTTCTTCATTTCTGCTGCTCTTTTGAAGAAGAAACGGGAAAGTTTTAATAACAAAACTTTTATTGCTGTACTTTTACTGTTATTGTATTGTATTGTATTGTATTGTACTGTAAGTGAGTTATCATTTGATTGGCTGACGATTTCCAAAAAATTTGTTGCTTTCAAACGGTTTTCATTCTCGGTTGTGAATTTGACGAAGAAACACGGGTTTGTATATACGGTTTTAATTTTAAGTTTGTTTTGAAAAGAAACGAAAGCGAGGGGGAGCGCAGTAAAAATTTGTTTTGGTAACGCGCGCCATTAGTTAGCAAAGAAGATTTATGTATTTACAGATCAATTAAGATGGTTCTCATGACTGTGGAAATGGGGAAAGCTTTATGCTGTCTTATCTCATCTCAACTATGTCTGCTTTTTATTAAATTTTATTGACAATGTTTGGTGCTTTGTCTCTCTGCCTGTCTGTCATTTATGTCTTTTGCTTTTGTTTGCTTCTATATGATTGTTGCAGTAGTGTGGATTGTAGCTGTTCTTCACTGAAATCTTTTTCTTTTAGGTCAGAAAAGAAAAAGTGTATATAAACCATTAAAGAAATGAATGAACGGATAATGTATTTCAGAAATTCGTTAATATTAATTATTGCTGTATACAATGTGATATGACTGTGCTACTTAAGAAGCATTGCATTGCTGGATGGATTCTTATATTTTGTCATGATTATGCATTATTTTGTGTTATGATGGTAATCGTTTACGTACTATGCCTGGGTATATAAGTTTGGCATTATGTTTTTATTTGTTACTTTTTATCTTTTCGGTATTAAATTATGACTTTGGTAGAGCATTTCATTGTTTCAATTATTTGTATTATTTTTATTTTTATTATTTTGATGTTTGGTGTGTTGTGTATCCCACGTTAAAAGTCTTTATTTAGTTTAGCTCCAGTGTTGAGTAATTAATCTGCATTAACTTATAGTATTGGTTGATTTTATAGACTTTCCAATCAAAAACCTTTACAAAATTTATCATTGAATTTGTGTTTTTAATTAATTATTTTTAGGATAAATGCGTACATGAATTTACTTTTTGTTTTTTGTTTTGTTTTTCATTTCATAACCATAGCATGATTATCTTTTTCTGCATTTTTATACAATTAAATATTTTTTAGGTAAGATTAATAATAAAAAAGCACGTAAAAAAGCGATGGTGTAGTGGTTAGTACCTTTGAGTGCGACCGCTGCGACCCGTGTTCGAGTCCAGTCATGTCGTATCTCAATACACCACTCCGATGCGCTTTGAAAGCAGCGTATCAGCCCATTAGGAGCCATCGACTGACTGCATACTGGCCTTCGGGCAAGTTAGAGCAATGCTATACGTATCTCTGGCGGTAAGTCAACTAACAGTTGTAAGTCGGCGGGCGGAAGAACCAACCATTACGGATGGAAGCCCAAGGACTAAAAACTCCCGTTACTTACTTACTTACTTACTTACTTACTAAACCGTTAAAGAAATGAAACTCATGGTTTTTATCATGATGTTGATGGTTTTGGGAAGAACAGATATCATTTCAAAAATTCATTAATGGTTGCTGTCCAATGTAACTTTGGCACAAAAGAAACAGTTGGAAGGTATCAATTTGTTTTCAATTAACATTTTGCAATGTTATTCAATGTTTTGTATGTCTGGGTAAACAGTTCTGTGCTATATATTGCTATTTTTACACTAAAGTTACTTTTCTTCTGCATATAAATATATATTCTGAGCCATATTGCTATTTGTTTCTGTTTTAAATCTTCTGAATGTAACAGATGAATTAAAAAATTAATGCCTGTAAAAAACTTTTACACAAGTTAAATTCTGCGACACAATGCATGAACATGGCTGGCGAGCGACGCCGCCTGGGCGGCTAGTCTTATTATACTAATCCGCAATCGTGCATCCCACTTTTATTTTAGACAGTGTTTTGTTTTTGCTTTTTTAATGGTCAAAATCTTCTTAATCATGGTCATATAGCGGCAGTTCGACCATTGAGGCAACTCTTGCAATGCCTATTTTTTAACATTTGTTTTGACACGTGATCGCCGTTTCGCCGTTTTTATTGGTTGCCGAAATCGGAAAAACTATAGCGACGACCTTCGTCGGAAAAGTAAACAAATTAAGTTTTTTATTCATTGCGGTTACGCTCCAGAAAGAAAATACAATAAATATAGACAATTTAGTTATCAATACAGTTGTCAATCAAGTTTATCAAGTGAGTTTATCAAGTTTATCAAGTGAGTTTATCAAGTTTATCGAAAGCGAAAGAAGCGAGGTAATAATTGTGCTTATTATTTTAAAGATGGCAAACTCCACGAAGGTTTTTCCAATTAACTTTTCTGTCTGCATTTATTCACATCAGGTTAATTAGTTCATTGCTGTCCTGCTGTGTAGTAGAAAGAAAGATAGTTTTGTAAAGAAAGAAAGGTAGATAGGTTTGTAACCTACGTTCGTTGTTTGTTTGTGTCAGTTTTCAGAGTGTCAGTTAATCAGTTTATCAAGTTCAGTTTTTATTTTCGCTTTCCCCTAGGTTGTTTAGCTCTCTGTTTGCTGCTGTTGGCCCTACATTGTTAGTTTGTAGTAAGAAAGGTTTGTTTTGGCTGCCACCAGTTGTTTTTGTGCTGTTTCTTCACTCTGCTGGGGGTGGTGGTTATATTTCTTTCTTCTATTGTTATTAGTGTTTCTGTATTGTGATGTTTAATATAAGAGGCACTAATATTATTCCTGGCTTCCAAGCAGTTTTTAGGAATGGTCAGTTTGTTTTGCAGCCACCTGATCAGCAGCAAATTCGCTCTGTTATTCAGCGTAGGTATGCAAATGAGGATGTAGCTGAAGCAAGGCGCCAACAGCTTCAGGCAAATAACATCCATCCATTATCTGAAAATGAGAGAGTTAGAATCAATGATGCTCAAAGGCGTGTTGAATACCGTCAAGATGAAGAGCCGGTTGAAGGATTAGTCAGGCGAAATGAGAATGCACAACGTATGAGGGCTAGGCGGGCTGTTCAACGAAATGCAAATCGTGCTGCTCGACAAGACCAAATGCCTGAGCTACATTACCTTGGTGCCATGGACAAGGTCTGTCAGTTTTGTGGTGCTAAGATGTTTGGTGACGAGACCAATTTTAAGTGCTGTCACAATGGTAAAGTTCATTTAGATAACATTTATTATCCTAATGATCTTAAAGAACTTTTAGTAGGTGATTCTAATCAAGCAAAGAACTTTCAAGAAAACATTCGAAAGTTCAATAGTTCGGTTGCTTTTGCTTCGATGGGTGCGAAATTGGCTGTACCGCCAGGTCGTGGTCCGCCAGTTTTTCGTATTAATGGCCAGGTATGTCATCGAACAGGTAATTTACACCCACCACCGGGTATTCCTCCATCCTTTGGTCAATTATATATCTATGATGGTATGGATGCATTCAATGAGAGAATGGCAAGACCAGAAAATCAAGGTTGTTCTCCCGAAGTCATGCAAACTTTGCAAGACATCATTTTAAGGGAGAGTCCATATGCAGCTGCTTACAAACACATGGGTGAGGTAGAAGCGGAGGAATTTCAACTTGCAAATGAACAAAATCGTCGCCCATCTGAGGTAAATGGAAAATATGATGAAAATTAATAATTAAAAATCTTTGAAGTGATATTTACAGATCTTTGCTATTGTTTTCCAGGTCAGAATGCATTTGAGAAGTGGTGGTGACCGGCGTCGATACAATCTACCTCACCATGATGAAGTAGCTGCTGTTTTTGTTGGTGAAGATGGTGCACCACCATTGGCTCGA
Organism: Turritopsis dohrnii; assembly: GCA_027922465.2. Taxonomy (NCBI): domain Eukaryota; kingdom Metazoa; phylum Cnidaria; class Hydrozoa; order Anthoathecata; family Oceaniidae; genus Turritopsis; species Turritopsis dohrnii. The sequence continues at coordinate 10,083 of BQMF02000546.1, read as the reverse complement.
GACATCGTTGTTTACCCTCGAGATAGACCATTGCAGGATTTGCCTGTGCATTCGCCTAATCTCGATCCGATGGTGTATCCTGTATTTTTTCCAAGAGGAGAGTTGGGTTGGAGTTCCGACATCCCTCATGTAGCAGAATATGCAGCAGGCCAGCAACGTCGTACAACTATGCTGCAATATTATACTTATAGGTTTGCATTTAGAGATGCTTTTAGCCCCATATTAAAAGGTAAAAGATTACTTCAACAATATGCTGTAGATTGTTACTGCAAAGTTGAATCTGACCGTCTTAATTATGTTCGTCAAAACCAGCGCAATTTCCGTGTTGAGCAATATCAAGGGCTCATTGATTATATATCTTGAGAATGTTGCAGAAAATCGTGGCCTTCATGCAGGCAGACCGGTGATTCTTCCGTCTTCTTTTCAGGGTGGTCCTAGGGCCATGCAACAGAATTATCAAGATGCTATGGCTATGGTAACTAAAATGGGCAAGCCGGATTTGTTTTGCACATTTACATGCAATCCGAAATGGAAGGAGATCACGGAAAACTTAGATAATGAGCCTGCACATTATCGTCCGGACTTGATTACACGTGTTTTCAATTTGAAATTAAAAGCGCTTTTGGAGGATATAAATAAAAATGGAGTTTTGGGAAAAGCCATTTCTCATTTGTATGTTATTGAATTTCAGAAACGTTCTTTACCTCATGCTCATATTCTTATCCATTTAGCACAAGAAGACAAACTGCGTAATGCTGACGACATTGACAGCTTAATCTCTGCTGAAATACCAGATCCTGAACAGGAACCAGAACTTCATGATATCATCAAGTCATGTATGATTCATGGTCCCTGTGAGAATGCTAACCCTAATGCAGTTTGTATGGGAGATGATGGCAACTGCACCAAGGATTTTCCAAAGCGATTTTGTGAAACGACCCAAATGAATGCAAATGGGTATCCACTCTATCGCAGACGTAACAATGGCCGTACTGTGAGGGTAAGAAATGTGGACTTAGATAATCAATGGGTAGTTCCATACTGTCCGTGGTTGTCCAAGAAGTATAATGCTCACATAAATTTGGAAGCATGTACCACGATCAGAAGCGTGAAATATCTCTTTAAATATGTTTACAAGGGACATGATCGTGCTAATGTGGAGATTAATGAACGTTTGGAACATGACGAAATAAAAACATTTCTGGATGCTCGATATGTCAGTGCGCCTGAAGCATTATGGAGAATATTTGAGTTCTCTATGCATGAAAAATCGCATACTATTAAGCGATTAGCTGTTCATTTACCTGATCGCCATCAAGTTTATTTTAGAGCTGGTGAAGAGGAGGCAGCTGCTGAAGGGGCATTAAAGGATAGTCACTTGACAGCATGGTTTAATCTGAACGTAGACGATCCTGATGCACGGCGGTATCTTTACTCAGATATTCCGTATCATTATGTTTTTCATGATAAGGAGAAAAAATGGAAAAAACGAAAAAAGACATTAAAACCAATAGTTGCTCGGTTATACAATGCTCGACCGTCAGAAGGAGAACGTTTTTTTCTACGAGTTTTGTTGTTGCATGTTGCAGGTGCTACGTCTTTCGAGGATTTGCGTACTTTCAATGGAGTTGTTTACGACACATTCCGAGAAGCATGTATTGCCAGGCGTCTTTTGCAAGATGATGCAGAATGGCACAATACATTGGAAGAGGCTTCAACGTTTCAAATGCCCCAACAGCTTAGACAATTGTTTGTTACTATTTTGACTCTAGTCAGAGAGTCTAGTCTAGAGCCCTCTAATCCTCTTGAATTGTGGAATACATTCAAGGGGAATCTGTGTGAAGACTACATGCGAACATTGGCTGTTGCTCAAGCTGAGCAAAGGGCTTTGGGTTATATTGATAATGTCCTGAGACAATTTGGAATGACTTTAACACAGTTTAATCTTCCTGAATTGGTTCAACAGGTTGCTCAGGAAGAAGTTGATGTAAATATTTACATCGACAGGGCTGAACAGGTAAGGCCTTTGCTTAACGAACAGCAGTTAGTTGTGGCAGACGCCATTTTGTCTGCAGTTTCGAATGTGCGTGATGGTTTAGCACAAGTTGAAACATTGTTTTATTTGGACGGACCGGCAGGCACAGGTAAGACTTTTACATACAATTATGTTATTGCAGCATGCAGAGCCAGAGGTTGGAAAGTTGCTACTGCTGCATATACAGGTATTGCAGCCACCTTACTGTCTGGTGGTTGTACATTGCATTCATTATTTCGTTTGCCTGTTCCTGTTTTAGAAAACAGTGTATGTAATATAACACCAGCATCGAAACATGCGGAATACCTTCGAAGTGTCGACCTGTTTCTGATCGATGAAGCGACTATGGTTTCTACCCATGTTTTCCATGCTGTGGACAGATTACTCAAGGATATTTGTGGCAGTGATGCACTTTTTGGTGGCAAGGTTCTTTTATGGGGTGGAGATTTTCGTCAGTGTTTGCCGGTTGTGAAAAAGGCAAAGCCAACCGATGTTATTGAAGTTTGCTTGACGAGTTCTGTGTTATGGGCATCAGTGTCGAAATACTCTCTCACTGAAAATATGAGAGCCAGACCGGAAGAGCAAGAATTCTGTACTTGGCTGTTGCAACTTGGCAATGGTGAACTTCCAACGAAACAAAGCGAACCTGCTAAAGGTTCCATCGAAATTCCTGATTGTTGTGTTGTTCCTAAAGATACTTCGATTATATCTGTTATGTACGACGGACTGGAACCTCACGAATATGCCACCACAGCCATTCTGACCCCGACAAATGACCAATCACTGATCATTAATAATGAGGTGTTGGACAGACTGCCTGGAGATGCAGTTTGCTATTACAGTGCTGATGAAGTGGCGTGTGACGATGAAGAAGAGCGGCAAAACTATCCGGTTGATTTTCTGAATAGTATTACACCATCCGGTATGCCTCCACATTGTTTGAAACTTAAAGCTGGGGCTATTATTATGCTTTTGAGGAATCTGAACATCAGGAAGGGTCTCTGCAATGGCACCCGCTTGATTGTTCGTGAATTGTCGCATAACTTTATTAAGGCTGAAGTTTTGACAGGGTCAGCAGTTGGGGAACTGATTTTTATACCTAGAGTACAATTGTCACCATCCGACACAGGTATGCCTTTTGTATTGAAGCGCAGACAACTTCCAATTCGGTTGGCGTACTCTTTTACTATTAACAAAAGCCAAGGTCAAACGTTTGATAAAATTGGTTTGTTTTTGCAGAAACCGTGTTTTTCACATGGACAGTTGTATGTTGCCTGTTCAAGGGCAAAAGCATTTGGTAATGTTAAAATCAAAGTTGCCGGTACGGGTAAGCAAGGTTATATTAATGGAAAGATGTATACTCAAAATGTTGTCTTTCCACAGGTGTTGCTGTGAATGTCTCGATTCACTTTAACATTTGAATTTGTTGTTGTGGCTTATTCTGTTATATAATAAGATAGCGTAAACACTTACAGTGGTGGCTGCTGTTGACAGTTGTTTTGGCTTCTTCTGTAAGTTACGCCACTGTTGAGACATGTTGTGGCTTATTGTAGGAATAGCTTAAATACTTACAGTGGTGGCTGCTGTTGACAGTTGTTTTGGCTTCTTCTGTAAGTTACGCCACTGTTGAGACATGTTGTGGCTTATTAAGGAATAGCTTAAATACTTACAGTGGTGGCTGCTGTTGACAGTTGTTTTGGCTTCTTCTGTAAGTTACGCCACTGTTGAGACATGTTGTGGCTCATTAGTATACTGTAAACCATTGCTGTAGTCACTGCTGACAGTTGTTGTAGCACTGTAGTTTGGCAGCTTTGTACCTAATGAACAACGTGTAGATTTTGTTGTTTTTTTAGGTGGAGTACAAGTCCCATTGACTTACGTTCTCGCCGTGTACTCCGTTACCATGAATTGTGCATGAAGTAAACTTTGTGGACAATTCATGAACTAAAAGTCAGGGCATGCTCCATATTATCTCTCCATGATTGTAACTTTTGTTTTTTCTTCATTTAGTGAATTAATATAATAATGGGAACTCCCATGGATGTTTGCAACGGTAAAACATTACTTTTTTAAACTTTCTGTAAGAGACATTAAAATACTAATCAAATTGATTTCATTTCAGAGGCAGAAGACAAATTTATTAGTGCAGGTGAAAATTATTTTTAAATATCTGTAGTTTTTTCATTTCTACGGTTTTGTCTGCAATATATTTTTTTCTGTGAAAGTAGTCAAAATACTCAAAGCAAATTGATTTCATTTCAGAGCGAGAAAAAGAATTACTTGGTGAAGGTAAAAATTCTTTCTCAATAGCATTTTTTATCTGCTTTACATATCTCATCTTATATATAATATCTTCTTTTCATTTTTACAGATGGCAGTGAAAATATCGAATATAGTAAGGATTTTTATTGGAGTTTTCAATTAATTTTATCTTTTTTTTTCATCTGCTGAATCATGCTGTTTGAGTTACAGTGTATGACATTTTTGAATATATGCTACTTCCTGGACCATTTTTTCCTTAGATAATGGTTTACGAACAGCTGATAGTAAGAATCAATAAAAATTTCAACGTTTCCTTTCTATATGTTATGACTTTTGCAATCTACTTACTTATACTCCTTTCTCTATAATGTATATTTGGACATTCTGTAATTATAACTTCGTGATTTTCTTCATTAGATACCAACAGCGTGCAGAGTATGGCAAAGAGTAAGGGTTTTAGTTGACATAACTTTGTAGTTTCAATTTCTTTTATCTTTCTTATGTATGACAGCTACTTTTTAAACCTTCTGTATTTAGATAATGCTTTACCAACAGCTGTTAGTAAAGTAAGAGTCAATACACATTAACATTTTCTTTCTATATGCTATGACTCACAATCTACTCCTTTGTTTATGTTTGGACCTATTCTATGCTGCAATAATAACTTTGTCCTTTTCTTCATTAGATACCAATATCGCGCCGAATGTGGCAAAGGAGTAAGGGTTTGTATTAACATAACATTGTAGTTTCAATTTCTTTTGTCTTTCTTTTATATGACATCTACTTTTTAAACCTTCTTTATTTAGATAAGGCTTTATCAGCAGCTGATAGTAAGAGTCAATACATGTCAATATATGTTTTCTTTCTATTTTGTATGACTTTCACAATCTATCTATTTATACTCCTTTGTCTATGATGTATGTTTGGACATTCTGTAATTATAACTTCATGATTTCCTTCATTAGATACCAATAACATGCCGAATGTGGCAAATAGTAAGGGTTTTAGTTGACATAACTTTGTAGTTTCCATTTCTTTTATCTTCCTTTTGTATGACAGCTACTTTTTAAACCTTTCTTTTAGATAACGCTTTACCAACAGCTGATAGTAAGAGTCAATACACATTAACATTTTCTTTTCATATGTTATGACTTTCACAATCTACTTATACATTTCTTTTAGCTGAACTACCATCATCATCCGCCAAACCTAATGGTAATATTTCTTACAATTCCAATGTTAACGTAACATTGGTGAAGAATTGTGTCTTAGGTACATTTTTCAATTTTTTAGCTGCTGTTCTGGCAAATAAAAGGAAATGTAAGTTTCCCTTATATAGTATTTGATCAATTCTAATATAAGCCTTTTTGTTTCTTCACTAATAAAAATTATTTCAACTATATATTGTAGATTCGTACAAAGACTTTCGGGAGTACCGGAAGAATCATCCCGGCCCCCGATCTAATGCGGCATTTAAAGCGTGGAAGAGATTTGGGGGTCGGGACCATCCCAAATTTATGTGGAAACATTCCGACAAAAAAAAAAATCCACTACAAGGCACTACATTGGCAACTACAGTGCCAACTGCAGTGCCTGTAATTAACCAATATAATTTTAACGCTTTTGCCCCATCAGTTTTCTATTCATTAAAGTGAGTTCCTAGACCTTTGCGTGAGCATTACAAAATTTTCATTTGACTTTCTTTACATAGACTCACTAAAATGAATAGAAAACTGATGAGGGTATTTTAGTTTATTTTAGTTTTGATGAGAATAAAGTTATTTTCTCCAAATTCATTTGCTCTATCATTACCTCTTTAATCACAATATCCTAACATTCTAGCTTTCACACTGTCAATTTACTAACCTAAGATTTGTGTTTAGTTATGTCTGTCACTCTATCAATTAGTGTTGCATTAGTGTCGAACAGAAATTTTAAAATTTTAAAAATATTCTTTCCCAGTCGGCACATTTATTAAAAAATATCTGCGTAGGAGTGCATTTCTAAAGAAATCTACACATTTTCACTGAGGATGCTCTCCATCACAGTGATTCTTTGATGATTTTGCACACTGGGTTACAGATATGATTAATTGAGTGTCATCTCATATGTATTTCTTCTTTCTTTTAAATGTTGTGGCATTTGTCATCGTAAATAAAGATTAACAGCTTAGTTTCCAATCAGTTTATAAGGCTGCCTTAACATGATTATTTGTTCTCTGCATGCAGTAGATGATTATAGGTTTAGACACATTATAAAGATATTCAGATGTTTACAGTTAGTTTAGATGTGAAGGGAAACAATGGTGAGTCAAATTCAAACTCATCATTCAAGCTTATTTTGTTTCTACTCACAACTTATTTTTTGATTACATTTACAGATTGGCAGCAACAAATTATTGCAGACAACCTCCGTAATCATTGCTCATGATATTTATTTCATCAAACAGTTTGTCTATGCGAAGTTCGAAATAATATCGTTATCGTTACCTCACCAACTTAGTTTACAGTTCGATGATGTATGAAATGGCTGTTTAAATGTCGTAGAAAATGGTTAATGCTTAATCAAAACGTTATTTAATACACCTTTCTAATGAACATATTTTATTTTACTTATGTATTGCAATAAGTAATAATTTATAAAATATATGCCTTTGCTAACTACAACAGACATGCATTCTTTATTAGCACCTGTAAAAACCTTTGGATGCAGGTCTTTTTGAACAGGGTTTTTGAAAAAGTTTTGGTGGGATGTGTGATACTAAGATATTATATATGTTATCTTATGGTTATTAAATCTGAATTATTTATGGGAATTTCTGTTGCTGTTCTACGAAACCTGAATCTTTTGTATTATTGTACCACTCATTTTACCTCAGACATTGCCAGAACCTTATTTTCATGGACTTTTAATATATTCTTTTAGGTTAATATTATAATAAGATGGTTGCAGTGGAATGTCATGGTTTAAATCATGATGTTGGTTTTGTTGGTGAAGATTATTATATTCATTGAAAGAATTTGTTATTCTGATATTGCATTAGTGGAAAGAATCATCACTGGAAGGTATCAATTTCTTCATCATTGTAGTTTTGTATATTTAAGAATAAGGTGTAGTTATAAAAAGCTACTTTGTATACCTAAGTATAAAGTTTGGTTCTTTCCAGAAAATATTCTTATTATACTACTTTTACTTTGCTACTTTTATTTTTCGTGAACTGGACGCATACTGAACATGGGTGGCGAGCGACGCCGCCTGGGCGGCTAGTCTTATTATACTAATTCGCAATCGTACATCCCACTTTTATTTTAGAGAGTGTTGGTTTTTTTGATTTTTAATGGTCAAAATCTTCTTAATCGTGGTCATTTTTTCGTTAGGCCATTGATAATTTACGATTAGTATAATAGCACGCGGCGTGACGTCAGTTATTTTTATCGCATCACGGGGGAATCATTGCATTGCAACCCCAATCGAACGCGACGTTTTTGGGGAAATATCTCGAGAACCAATAGGGATAACTGACGTTTTTTGGGGTGCACGATACGGGTGACGGGGTGGCGCAACATTTGGGCCTAAATTTTATTTGGTACTGCGGATATGACGTCATTAAAATCTTTGATCGACGATATCTCTGCAACGGTTGATCGTAGCGAAACGATCCCATACATTTTTTTGATCTGTTTTTCGAGCTCTACAACATGGGAACACTTTCCAGTCACGATTTTGTGATTTAATTTTTCGTCACCTATTTTCGACACATCCCCTTCGAAATTATAGCCGTAAAAAACTTTTACGCGAGATACTAGTCTACTTATACTAATTCGCAATCGTGCATACCACTTTTATTTTAGAGAGTGTTGTGTTTTTTCTAAATTTACGGTCAAAACATTCTTAATCGTGGTCATTTTTTCCTTAGACCATTGATAATTGACGATTAGTATAATAGCACGCGGCGTGACGTCAGTTATTTTTGTCGTATCACGGGGAAGACATTGCATTGCATCCCCAATCGAACGCGACGTTTTTGGGGAAATATCTCGAGAACCAATAGGGATAACTGACGTTTTTTGGGTTCCGCGATACGGGTGACGGGGTGACGCAACATTTGGGCCTAAATTTTATTTGGTACTGCGGATATGACGTCATTGAAATTTTTGATCAACCATATCTCTGCAACGGTTGATCGTAGCGAAACGATCCCATACACTTTTGATCAACTTTTTGAGCTCTACAACATGGGAACACTTTCCAGTCACGATTTTGTGATTTAATTTTTTGTCACCTTTTTTCGACACATCCTTTTCGAATTTATAGCCGTAAAAAACTTTTACGCGAGATACCATCTTATTATACTAATTCGCAATTGTGTGTCACACTTTTATTTTAGAGAGTGACATATTTGTTTTTTTTTCACGGTCAAATCCTTCTTATTTTTTTCCCTTTTTGTCGTAAAACCACGTCGAGGCGAGAACACTTTTTTTGATTTTCCGCGATTAGTATATGCTCCTCCGTTTTGTTATTTTTGGTTTGCGCAGTGGAAATCAGCCGAAAAACGTCTTTGGAGGAGTGCGAGCAACGCAATCTTCTTCGTTCGAAATTTGTCAACGATCATTTCGTGAGCAAGAAACTTCGCGAAGAAGACGTGTTCTTTTTGTATACGAATATTTTAATTTAAATTTAATTTAAAATTTGCAGCAAATCGACGAAAGAACTGACAAAGAAACACAGGTTTGTATGCACGAAGGTATTGTTATTATTATAAAACGTTTTATTATCGTGTTATTGCTAAACTTTTACTCTTATTAATAAAGAACACGGGTGGCACGTGTAAGTGAGTTAGTTGTTTGTTTACAATGAAAAATCATATTTAGACATACAGAAGAAGTGCAGTGAAGTTTTTGAAAATTAGCTGCAGAAAGATCGAACGAACAAAAGGTATTATTATAAAACTTTTATTTTTGATTAATAAATGAACAAGTTAGGTATATGTATTTGTATTTAAATGTATTTAAATGTTTGTTTACGTTTTAGTTATCAAATATCGCTATACAGAAGAAAGTGTAGTGAAGAAATGCAGAACAAAATGATGTTTATTTACACAGTAAGGAATGGTTTTAATTTAGTTTTGAAAGATTAAATACTATAGCTTTGAATAGATATCTTATTATATGGGTTCTTTCGTTTAGTTTATATGCTACTGGATGAAAAACGAAGACGAGAGTAATTTGTTTTGGTAACGCGCGCTATTATTATTTTTAAAGTTAGCAAGGAAGATTTGATTTGATTTATTTATTTACAGATCAATTAAAAATGGTCCCACAGCTATGACTGTTTTCCTTTCTCATGGCTGTGGAAGTAAGGAACGTGTTCAAATTGTATCTATTGACGAGGTTTGATGCTTTGTCTGCATGCCTTTCTGCCAGCCATTTATGCCTTTTGTTATGGTTTGCTTAAATATGGTTTGCAGTAGTAGTAAGTATTGTAGCTGTTCTTTACTGAAATCTTTTTCTTTTAGGTCAGAAAAGAAAAAGTGTAGCTAGCTATTTATAAACGAAATTTATAAATGTATAAATGAAACACATGGTATGTTGAGAAGGTTATTTAAGAGAAGAATGGATTATGTATTTCATTGCGATTGTACTACAAAAAGAAGCATTGCTGGGGTATATTTTTCTTCAGTTTATATTTGTTTACGGCATTCATTATTTTGTGTTATGTTAATTGCTACATACATACTTGCTAGGTATATAAGTTTAGCATTATGTTTTTATTTGATATATTTGTTT